>VZQC01007170.1:369191-452580 GCA_009823505.1 Rhizomys pruinosus | reverse complement strand
CACACCTTTACTCCCAGGTTTGAGCTGGGCACGTGGAGCACACCTTTACTCCCAGGTTTGAGCTGGGCACGTGGCCCACACCTTTACTCCCAGGTTTGAGCTGGGCACGTGGCCCACACCTTTACTCCCAGGTTTGAGCTGGGCACGTGGCCCACACCTTTACTCCCAGGTTTGAGCTGGGCATGTGGAGCACACCTTTACTCCCAGGTTTGAGCTAGGCATGTGGAGCACACCTTTACTCCCAGGTCTCAGGAGGATGAAGCAGGAGGACCCATGAGCTTCAGTCCAGCCTGGTCTACTGGTCAGCAGAGTGAGTTCCAGGACAGCTGGGGCTACAGGGATGCCCTGTCTTTAAAACAAACAAAAAAAAAGTCTCATTTTAACAGAGGCAGACGTGACCCCAGAAATCACTTTACTTGGACATTCAGTAGAGTATAAGCATTATATGAGATGCTTCCCAAAGATGCACATGGCTACACCCCAGACTTGCTGCGTGTGTGACTGGTTTTCCTAATCACAGTGTCACAGACCTTGATAAGGAGTTCCAAACTCTGCCTAAATATGATTATTTCCCTTAGCCAAGATTACGATCTCTACATTGTAGCAGGAAAGGCTGGCTTCCTAAGGCACAAGGCCACAGCCCAGGCACCTGCTATATTTTGTAGGCACCATCTGAACTGGCTTCCTGGATGATAAGCATACAGGGAAAAAAGCTGTTGAAGAAGAGAAAATCTGGCACACATACCCATAGGCACGGCACACCGCAGACATACTCTGGGTAATATCTAGATGAATACATAGAAAATGAGGAACCCTCATTCTGTTAAGAGAAATGTAGGTCATCATGGCCACTATGGAGACTACAAAAAGCTAAGAGCAATTATTGTAGGGACCAGCAACCCCACTTCCAGGTATCTTAAACCAAAAGGTTTGAAATCAGGGTATCACAGGGATACCTGCTCCTGGTGGCTTGAATGAGAAATGTCCCCTATAGGCTCAAATATGTGAACATCTATCCCCACTTGGTGGCGCTGTTTGAAGAGGTGTAGGAGGTGTGGCCTTGCTGGAGGAAGTGTGTCCCTAGGACCAAGCTTTGAAAATTCATAGCCTGGCCCCACTTCCAGTTTCTCTTTCTCTGCTTCCTGCACCTGCTTGAAGATGGGAGCACTCAGCTTTCTGCTCCTGTTGCTACCTACATGCCTCCTCCCTGATGGACGTTCATCCCTCTGGAACCATAAGCCCAAATAAACTATTCCTTCTATAAGTTTCCTTTGTCATGGTGTTTATCACAGCAACCAAAGCATATAACTAATAGACTGCTCTTCTTGGTTATTCAGAACTGAAGTGTCTATTAGATTAAGAAAATGTTGGGTGGAATATATATACATAGATAGATAGATAGATAGATAGATAGATAGATAGATAGATAGATACACATACATGAATAATGCAATGTAATACAATTCTACCTTTAAAAAGAAATGTATTGTGACAACATGGATGAACTTGAAACACATTTTGCTAAGTAAAATAAGCCTTGTGTGGGAAGACAATAATTGTATGTGCTCTTGCTTACATATGGAAGCTACAATAATTGAACTCAAAGGAAGCAAAGAGTAAAAGCACGTTCTGGAGGCTGAAGTATAAAGGAGAATGGGGAAAGGATATTGGAAGGGGACGAAGCCTTAATTAGATAAGAGTAATAAGCTTTTCTTTAATTAAGAGGTACTGTACATCAGTGGAAATACAGTACAACATATATTCCACATTTCAAAATCATGGAGAATACATTTTAAATGTTCTCACACATAAAATGATAAGTATTTGAGGTGATGAATATGATAATTATACTGATCTAATTATTCCACATTGTACTCATAAATCACACCATCACTTCATGCCCCATAAATCTAATCTGTTAGTTTACAAATAAAATAGCAAAAAATTGTAAAATAGAAGAGCCATTTTCCTAAAGGGCAGGAAACATTCTGACTGTTGTGGTAACTCACTTCAGTTGACTTAGAAGGACAGTGCTGTTGTTTGTCCTTTCCTTTTATTTCATTTTGCTATTTACTGATCAGTATAAAGATAAAGAAAAATGAAGCCCCATGGGCACATGTGAAGGGATAAAGATATATTAAAAAGTCAGATGGAAGAATCTGACCTTTACTAAAAGGGAAAAACTTGTTTTAATAAATGCTATGCCTGTTGACAATGGCTTTCCCTTTAAGTAACAGAACATTTTTTGCCTTAAGTATTCTGTGTTTTGATTTCATTTGTAAAATGATTCGCAATGTGCCCACTTTGTAAAGTTACAAACACTAAATGATTTAATGCATAGAAAGCACTTAGCAGAATGAACACATCATAATTGTTCAATGGATGTTAGATTATTATGATAATTGCCATTATACTGTGGATTTGGTCTTTATAGACAGTAAAATTTACTCATCTAAAACGGAACAATATAGCAAATGATTCATTTGAATGGATTTATATATAATAAAATATTGCATTTATATAATTAGAGCTAACGTTTATGATGTTAAGTACTGTATTCGTTTTCTATTACTATGTTACAAATTACAGCAGCTTCACAGCTGAAAACAGCACCCAGCATCAAGTCACATTCTCTGTAAGACAGAAGTCCAGGAGAGCCATGGCCGGGCTCTCTGCTCAGGTTCAGAAGGATGCAACCAAGTTGTATTCCTTGTCTGAGGCTCTGGGCAAGGGTCTACTTTTCAGTTACACAGGTTATCAGCTGAGAACAGGCTCTTGTAGTCATAGCATGAAGGTTGTGCTTCCTGCTAATTGTCAGACCTGGGACTCTTCTTGTGTCCTAGAGGTCAGCAGCCTTCTTCGCCACGTGGTGCCATCCACCTGTCCATCTATCAGCTGGGATGGAAAACCTCTCTTCTGCTTTTTCAGATTACTCTGACTCATCCAGGTTCATCTGTCTGCCTTAAAGTCAACTCTGTAGGACGTTCTTATTAACTCTTTGACAATTTTTTTTTTTGGTCTTTTCGAGACAGGGTCTCCCTGTAGCCCCAGCTGTCCTGGAACTCACTCTGTAGACCAGGCTGGCCTTGAACTCACAAAGATACGCCTGCCCCTGCCTCCCAAGTGCTAGGATTAAAGGTGTGTGCCACCCTGGCACTCTTTGACAATTTCATACAATGTATTTTGATCATATTCCCATACTACTCCCCCCAACTACTCCTAAATTCACCCTACTTCCCCTACCCCCCAACTTTGTGTCCTCAGTTATTATTTTTAAATCTGTCAAGTCCAATTTGTGCTGCCCATAAAATTCTTTGATGTGGGGTCATTCACTGATGCACAGTGGACCTACCAGGCGCCACACCCTTAAGCTAAACTGACTCTCCCTCTCCCAGAAGTCGTCAGTTGCTGATAGCTCCTCAGCTAGCAGTGGAACTTTGTGCCTGCTTCCCCATCCCATGCTACGATTTTTGTCTGGCTTGATCTTGTACAGGCCATCACAACCACTGTGAGTTCATAAGTGAAACTTCCCTGTTGTGTCCAGAAAACACTGCTTTGTGTAGTCACCAACTGCCTCTGGCTCTTAAAGTCTTCCCATCCTATGTATCTGTCAACCCACTTCCTAGAAGTATCTAAAAGACTAAAAGGGCATTTAATGAATGAATGGGAAGAGTTTTGTATAAGGCCAGAATTTGGGGAGTCATCTTGGAATTCTTCCCAATACAGACTGATTTTCTCATCTTCTCTGGCTTGGATCAAAGCAAGAAAGGGCAGACATCCAGGGCAATAGTATGAGGGCTATAACACTAAAGATTTCCTAAGATTCACTTATTTTTAATATAAGCACACATGAGATGATAGATGTCTTAATATGTTTGACTATTATAAGCATCCCACTGTGTGTATATAAATGAAAATGCCCCGTTATACATCTTAACTATATACAACAAAAATTAAAATTACATATCTTTGAAAAAACAAGATGGGACAGTAAATTAATGTGAGTATAAAAGTGACATACTTGGCCAGGCATGGTGGCACACACCTTTAATCCCAGCACTCGGGAGGCAGATGCAGGTGGATCTCTATGAGTTCAAGGCCAGCCTGGTCTACAGAGTGAGCTCCAGGTCAGCTGGGACTACTGGGAGACCTTGTCTCAAAAATACAAAAAAAAAAAAGTGACATACTTAAGATGTGCAACTCAAAAAATAATTCTGTTTTGTTGAGGGTCTCTCTATGTCACCTGGGCAAGCCTTAAACTCATATTTATAGTCCAAACAGGCCTTGAATATGGGATCCTCCCACCTGCTTAATTAGCTGGGCTTACAGGTGATTGTCCTACCTTGGCTTCCCAAGCAGTTGGATTACAGACCTGCACCTATTTCATAATCACTCCCCATGGGTGGAAGACCCAAGACCTAAGCCAGCAGGGACTAGGGTTAAAGATGCTAACAGTCTTATATTATTAAATAATATCTAGCAAGAATCCTAGATGCATCTCCGCGTTAGCTGTGCAGGTCCCTTAGCCTTTTTAGTGCCAATTTCATCACCTGTAAAAGGGAGAGATGAATGTGTGGCTTACAAGGCTGCTTTGAGAATGTGAAGATCTGTTTTACAAAAACATCAGTGCTGGTGAACAGCCATGGTTTCCTGCACATTTACAGTATACAGACACCATGTGTTCCTCTGGGGACATGTGGTGCAGTTGAAGAAAACCAGCTCCAGGTCTGAGACCAGAGCAATCTTCCAACCCCTGATTTATTTCCTTTAGAAAACGTATTAAACCTTAGGGACTCTGTAGCTGTAGAAAGTAGATGCAGAATGAATACATGACAGCATAAACACCGGTCCTCCTGTATGGTGTTCACTCGGAATATGGTGACTATGTAAGCACCGGCTCCTTCTAGAGCTTCAGGCATTTAAGAAATATCTACCTGCATGGTTTTTGCCCAAATTGAATACCACATATTGCACAGTTTATTTATTATTATTAGGTATTAAGGGCTGTAATATGTATGTGAGCCTGGGTACACATTCGATGACATGCATTTGGAGGTCATAGGTCACCTTCCATGCTGTTTGAGACAAGGTATGTTCATTGTTCACTGCTATGTACCCCAGGATAGCCAGCCAGTGAGCTTCAGGGAATTTCTCCTGTCTCTGCTCCCTTTATACCATAAGAACACTGGGATTAAAAAAAAAAAAAAAAAAGGAAAAGCTAGGTGTGGTGGTGCATGCCTTTAACCCTAGCACTTGGGAGGCAGAGGCAAATGGATCTCTGTGAATTCAAGGCCAGCCTGGTCTACAGAGTGAGTTCCAGGACAGCTAGAGCTATAGGGAGACCCTGTCTCAAAAAAAAAGAACACTGGAATTACAGGCATTTGCTACCATGATCCACTTTACATGGTACGGGAGATTTGAACTCAGGTCCTCACACTTGAGCATCGAGCATCGAGCACCTTACCCATTGAATTATCTCCTAACCTCTTTATGTTTTTTTAGATCAACTATTTTTCCCTTATCCAGGAAATCATGGTTTTGATGTGCTGCTTTCATTTTCTCTAAACTCATGTCAAAATAAATGCTTAGACATTAAAATAAAAGTATATGACAGGGGCTGGAGAGATGGCCTAGCGGTTAAGAGCACCGACCGCTCTTACAGAGGACCCGGGTTCCATCCCCAGCACCCACATGGCGGCCGAGAACCGTCTGAAACTCCAATTCCAGGAGAACTCCAGTTCCAGGGGAATCCGAAACCGTCTTCTGACCTCTGCGGCATTGCACGACACGGGTGCACACACCTGCATGCAGACAGTACATTCACACACATACTGAAATAAATAAAAAAAATAAAAAAAAAGTATATGACAAGAAAAAAGTATATGACAAAAATTACCAGCGAGGAAGCAAAAGGACTCCCTCTAAACATGCAAGCATGTCCCCTAAATGAGCCCCCAGTGAGATGAATAAAGAGCTAATGCTATTTAAAATTAGTTTAACTTTTGGGAGAGTGCCTTCGATTAGAATTCATATGATTTTTAAATTGTCTCAGAAATAGGAGTGAAGGGCGTACTCAATTAAAACACAATGAAAACTGGTCAGTACAAACTCCCATACTCGGACAATCCTAATTCCAAAGCCCATATTTTCACCACACAGAAAAAAGGGAAAGGGTAAGAAGACATTGGAGGACAGCAGAGAGAAAGGACGGACCGAATGCAAAGGCAGAGTGGCTCTGGAGGGGGTGGGGGAGCGCGGGGCGCGAGAGCGAGCAGAATTTAGTACTTAGGCAAAATACATGTTTATTTTCACTACATTCCTCTGCTCCTGCAGACTTTTTGTGTGTATGTGTGTATGTGTGTCAGTGCACACTTGTACACTTTCATGTGCATGTCACAGCCATAGGTCAACCTCGACTGTTGTCCCTCATGCATGGTCCACCTTGCCTTTTCTTTCTGAGACAAGGTCTCTCATGAGCCCCAGGAATGGCCAGTGACACCCCTTCCCCCCACCCCGCTCCCCTGCCTCCACCTCCCCAGCTGGGATTGATTACAGTGCACACGCCTATGCTTTTACACATGTGTGTACATGCTCTGGGGATTGACCTCATACTTCCCCGATAAGCACTTTGTGGTCTGAGCCAACTCTCCAGCCCTCCTGTGGGATTTAAATTGAAGGTGCTTCCCATCCCTTCTCCTGGCCTGTTACTTACGTGATTGACAGCTCTCTGGCTGTTCTTTCTCTCAGGCATTTAGAATTCCACCTAGAATCCAGGTGACTAGGCTGTGCATCAGGCCAAAAATTATATACAATGTAGCTTGCTGGTAATCAGCACAGTCTGACTCCATCCTCTGACCTATCAAGCTGGGAGCCTTAACTCTGAGTCTCTGCCCTTGAACCAAAACATAGAAGTACTAATTGCATTATGGCAGCCAAGTGAAAATGGCATTGAACAAGAGAATGAAGTGGTTTCTTTTGACTTTCCTCTTCACTAAGTGGTTCTCAGGAGGTAGATTTCATGCAACTATTTGCTTCTACAACTAGAATTAAATTTTCCAGCTTCCCCATTTCGTATCCCAAGAAGCACAGCAGCACTGTCTGCTCAGTACCTGGGGAACTGCACTTTCATTCTATATTTTAATTAGGCCCTGACATCTGGTGTGGCCCACGAGTGCTTATTTGCACACCTGCAGTCTATTGGCTGTAGAGGAGCCCAGCCTGTGTGGAGATTATGTGTGCAGATGGAGTCTACGGTGGTTTCATTTAATAGAGCAATTGTGTGGGCCTTGTCGAATGCACCACGATTGTAAGATGTGGGCCTCTCTCAACTCCAGGTACCCTGGGCTGCTCCTTATGCAGTTCGCATTTCACCTCTCCTGTCAATCTTCAAAGAAAATATGGTCAGTAAAAACAGAAGCTTAGCAACAGAGCGGTATTGGAAATCTTTCACAGGAGCAAGGACAGCAATGCGGCTGTGAGAACAAACTGATTTATAAAGACAATGAAACTTTTCAAGGATCCGAAGATCGTCTGCCCTTTCCTCTTAAGCAAATGTGCTCTGTGAAGCTCCAGCCGCCTCTACTGAGGACCAAGAGGGAAGCTAATGAAACAAACGGGAGGTGGGCAGATTGGCCTCACATACATTTATGAGGCTCTGGTTTGATGGAATCTCACTTTTAACATGTTTTATTTACCACTGCATTGTTCATACTTCACATGGTGTCTGTCCGTGTTGCTTCTTGTTCAGTTAGCATCCAGAGAAGAGTGACTAACAAGGCAGAAGTAGTAAAAAGTATTACCAGACCATGAGACCCAGGGGTTTCCCAAGTATACCCTTCTGGGTGTTCTCAAAGCTTTGGACCTACCCACGGTGGCTTACTAGAAAATTCTAACCAGTATGTTCACTGGCTACAACCCCTGGATGCTCATAGCTCATTGTCCTAATCCTCTCCTACGTGTTGGTTGGGTCCTGCTAACTTGTGTGTTTAGCTCAAGAGATGGAACATTTACAACACAGTAGCAAAGGATAGAAAGACTGCCCCACAGGGTACCAATGAACTGCCAAAAGGAAAGAGAATTGTCTATGGCCCAGGACTCTGAGAAAGACTATGCTTTAGCCTTCATGCATGGATAGTCAGAGAATTGTAGGAAGTCTCTATGATAAGAGGAAAGGCAGCACTAGGAATTATGAACAAGTATGGCTTACATTCATCCCTTCCTGGCTGTTTTCTAACCATATGAAATGTATATGTCACATAATGTGTTAAACTTTAGTTTTCTTTCCAAAACTGAGCATGATTGTAATAAGGCCACTTCTAGAAATAATCACTATTAAAATAGGCAGTAGCTATAAAGAACTTAGCAAAATTCCAGACATGTAATAAATGCCTAAGGAGTATCAAGGAGGAAGGATTGTGGGAAAGAGAAGGCTTGTAGTGAGAATGGCAACAATAACCCCAGATTAAGCATTAGCTCAACCAGAAAACAAGAACCTGCTGTACTTGAGGAAGAGAACAGGGGCTCCCTGTTGTTAACACCAGGCGAGATAGGGAAGCTGATTCTGGAAAACTATGACTAGACAAATGTCGCAGCAGAAGCAGAGCAAGAAAGAAAGAGTTAGCTGACTTACCAAGAAGGCGAGGAAATTGAGCTTCAAAAGGCCTGCTTGCCAAAGGCCAGGCACAGGGGGGATGAAAGTAGTAATAAATGGAAAAATTTCCCATAATCCCAAATTTACATTTGTCTGCTCACAGTGGAAAAAACAGCTTTTGGTTGTGATTACCATGATCACAAAGGTCTTGATACAGCTGCCTGGCAAGAATTTAGGATTCAGTTATTTTGAGTATCAGTGTTTTATGAAATAAAGTTCTACTATTTTGGGGACCACAATCAATCAGTTTATCTGTTATTTTTGGATTTTCTGATCCAAAATGCGCTGATATACATGCCTATATTAGAAGCAAAATGTCTATTTTTTTTTTCAACTAAAGACAATAGTGACAATTCATTTCATGGCCACAGATTTTTTACTTTTGGTTTTGTTTTATTTTGTTGAGACAGAGTCTCCCAGAAACCCCAGCTGGCCTGGAACTCTATGTAGACCAAGCTAGCCTCTCTCTCACAGAAAGCCACCTGTCTGTGCCTCCTGAGTGCCAGGATTAAAGGCGGATGCCACCACACCTGGCTGGCCACAAATTTTTAATTCCAAATAAAAAAAATTTGAAGTCAGACAGACTAGAGTTCAAATACTAAAATTATCATCAAATGGTTCTGTGAGTTCAGATATGTAGCTTCCCTCTGAAGCAATCTCTTCATTTGTCAAAATGGGATAAAATACCCCTCGTTTCTTTTATAGATGAAAAAACAGGTAAGCATCCGGGACCATTAGTCAAAGGCAACACATATTATTACACTTCCAAAAGCAGGTCTTCTTCAGATAGCCCAAGTACTATGGGGAAAGAGAATTTGAAGATGAGATTATTGCCTGGTGATCCCAAGAGCCTGGAATTTCTCCACTATGATTGGGAAATCCTCTGGAGACAGGGCAGGGCAGGTAGCTGCTGCTTACCAAATATCTGTATGAATGTGTGCCTATGAAATAGTGGCACCATTATCCTCTAGACAAGATGCAGCCCAGTGAGAAAAATAAAAGCCAGGCAATCCATTTTCAGAAAGTTAAATTAATTCACACAAGGGCTATCATTTATTATAAGATCATGTAATCAGCATGTTGGTTTTTTTTGTTTTGCTTTGGTTTGCTTTATTTTTTTGAAAAAGCAAAAAATTAATGATTCTAAATGAGCTGCCAGGTTTATTTGGAAATGTAATTAACTTAGTATGTAGAAGCCTTGCTTTGCAAGGAAGAAGCCCCTTGTTTTGCTGGTTGCAGTATGAGATGCAGTCACAGTACCTTTTGCCCATGGGTATTATCCACGTATTTGAACATATCCAAAGATCACCTGCCCAGGTATTGATTATTTCAGGCAACATGCATCCCTCCTATTCCTGGATAGCAAGGCTGCTCTCACAAGCATTTATAAGGAGTCACTTTCTAAGTGGAGCTATTGCTTTTTGTCCTTAGAACAGCAAGAAGTACCAACAATTTAATTTACCTAGAATAGGAAAAGTTGGTCACTCAGAACTTGGGAGCCATATTTGAAATCATTGGCCCTCTTTCACCTGAAGATCAAAGTCTGACATTATGGTGGACTGCTAAGACAGTGTCGTAGACCCTGTGAGGGTAGCCAGGATGCTGCTCTGTTGCAGTGGCTGTGCTGCAAGAGTCTCTGGTAGCTGAGGACTCTAGCATTCCTGTCCACAATTAGAGAAGTAGGGCCAGAGCAAAAAGGAGGGGTGAGTTGCTGCATTTGAACATGGAACAGAATTTTAATAGATATAATATTCAGATTTCCTCTCTAGAGGAAGAAGTTTCTGAAAAGTAAATGCTGTTTAGTGAAAGATGAAGCAGCTTCATGCAGGAGCTGGAGAGAGATGGCTGTAGAGAGCTGGGGTGGGGGGAAGCAGATGTACAGTATTCCTTTGGGTCCGCAGACATAGTAACAGTTCCTGTAAAGCCTGCTGTTATATTGGTAACACATAATCTCTGATATTTGGTGTGCCACATAGCTTCCTGTTACTATAAAAAATACCTAAGATAATGAATATTAATAGAAAACAGATTTATTTTGTTCATTGTCTCAGGAGATTCAATCCCTGGCCACTGGGTTCTATTGATTTGGAGCCTGTGATGAAGTGGTTCATCATGGAAGGATGTGTCAAAGGAGGCTGTTCACTTAATGACAGCCAGAAAATACAGGGACAAAGAATGGAGGCTGAGGGGTCTCGGTAGCCCCTTCAAAGGTGGGCCCTCAGTGACTCCACTTTCATCTATAAAGCCACACCACTAAATGTTCCACCACTTTACAATAGTACTGTAGACTTGAAATTAAGGCTTTCACACATATAGGGGACACTCAAGTTCCCAATAATAGCATTGAAAAGACCAGATTGAAAAAGACCTCATAGGTTAGCTCATGCCTTACTAAGTTCAATAAAGCTCATAGAGAAATAACACTCTTAGAAATTAATCTTGGCCAGGCCTGGTGTGCCTTTGATCCCAGCACTCATGAGGCAGAGGCAGATGGATCTCTGTGAGCTGGAGGCCAGCCTGGTCTGGACAGTGAGTTCCAGGCCAGCTGATGCTACAGGAAAACCCTGTCTCAAAAACAAAACAAAACTTTAAAATGGTCAGTTCGGGGCTGGAGAGATGGCTCAGTAGTTAAAAGCACTTGGTTGCTCTTGCAGAAGACATAGCTTAAATTCTCAGTACCCATATGGGAGCTACCAACTATATGTAACTTCAGTTGCAAGGGAACCCAGCGCCACCTCTGTCCTCTATGGGCATTGCACAACACGGGTATACTTAAATACATTCAGGCACTACACTCATACACATAAAACTAAAAATAATAAATATTAAAATGTAATCGTAATATATTCCATGAAAAATAATTGTGAATGCATCATTCATGAGGGCTGTGGCCCAGAATAAGTTACTGAGCTTTACTTGTACTTCTGTCACGGTGCTAGGGTGTTACTCAAAATGTGATTTCTCATTTCAAAAGTGACTCTGGAAAAATTACAACTTTGATTGATTTGCCAGACAGATACTAGCCAAAGCTGTCCTTATCATGAAGGGTACAATATATTTAAAGATGGCTGTGCCTAGAATTCTATTTAAAGTGAGATAATAAAGAAAATTCAAAATCATTATGGCTTAAAAGGTCGAACAAAATCTGAATGGGGGAGTAAAAATGAGAAAAAATGAACACACACACCTACACACTGTCACACAGACACACACACACACACACACACACACACACACAAAAGGGATAGAGCTGGGCGAGGCGACCAGTTAATACTGGAGCCCCGAAGTTTATTTTCCAAGGCCTTTTATACAAGCAAGATAAAAAGGACTTTTCTGCAAATTTCACATGGGGTAAAGGTACAGTTAAACTTTGTTTACATTTCAAGGACAGTTTCAAAGGTATAGATAAACTTTGTTTTACATACCAAAGACAGCCTCAAGGACTATTTCGTAGCCTGCAAGGACATTCCCTCCTACTGTATCACATCTGCTTGTACAGTATTAACCCATGCATGCCAATTATATTAGGTCAAACTGAATTCACCATGGCGTTACTCATGCCAGCTCTCCACAAATATCTATGAATGAAACTTATACTGAATACTAAGTGGTGTTGAGAGAATTGCATGTACAGTATCTAACTTAGCCTTCATGGAACCTTGTAGCATTGGCATCATTATACTCAGGGTTACAGATAAGAAAACTAAGGCTTTGGAAGGCAAAGTCCCACCCTCCACAGCTCTGCACCTATGGTTTGGATGCTAACCATGATGGAGAACCACCTGCTCTGGACTGACAATAAAAAATTCACTGTTACCACCAATCCTAAGCAAGTGATTTTGCCACTGGTAATTCTTACCATGATTAAGTTCTTTATACTGTTGGAAATGTCACTTTATCATCACCCCCTGTGCTGATCATTATACCCTCTATAACAGTTCTTTTTATATATATATAACAGTTCTTTAACATTATGATCCCATACACACAAACAGGGCCATTTGGCAATGTCTGATGACATTTTTGGCCATTCACTTGGAAGGGAGGTACTGGTTTCTAGGGGGTGGGGGCCAGGAATATGGCTAAACTTCTAGCGAAGATAGCCCCATAGCAATGATTCACCCAGTGTGAAATGCTAACAGCACTAAGACAGAGAAATCCTGTTCTTAACCACACAAAGCAGATGGAATTACATTCTATACTACTTTAGATATCTGCACATTACAATAATGACAGGTCTAATCCATCTATTCTATCCTTGCTGCATCTATTCCCCATTCTTCCTGTATATACCTATTTTAATGCTCCTCTTTTCTAAATGCAGGATTAGAAGGCTAAGGAACTTCCCAAAGTCCATCCTAGTTAACCACAAAAGTCAGAACAGGAGCCCCCTAGTTCCTGTTTCAGCTGTCTTCCAACTCTGTCATATCTAATCTAATCTTTCAGTCTATCCATAAAGATGAAGGTGGAAATAGAATGTCTCTACCCCCACAAAGTTTAACCCCAGGGAGCATTAACCCAACAGGTTCCCTACAGATGCATGGATTGTTTCCCCTACTGTTGTTTGATTTGGTCATGTTTGTTTTTGAAGGCAATACAAAGATTTCCAGAGTCAAGACTGCAAAGCAAAGTTTGAAGGCTCTCACGGCAAATGAAAAGTCTTTGTGTCAGTGCAGCAGAGTAGGGACTCACAAAGGAACTCATATGATTAATCCTGAAAAAAAGCACCAAGAGAATTCAATGGGATAAATTATATTCTTTTCCATAAATGTCACAAGTTAATCATGCACAAAATGATTAACATTGAACATCTTTTATACTATAAATCAAAATTAAATAAAATGGATCATAAACCTAAGTACAAGATCTAAAATTATAAAGCTTCCAAAACATGGAAAAATTTCAGTCCTCTCAGGCTTGGTAAATATTTCCCATCCATAGCAGGAAAGTTTATACAGGAAACATTAAAGAAAAGAATCATTAATCTAGAAACATTACACAATCAAGCATGATGGCATGCTGTTGTGATTATAACTTCAGGATGTTGAGGCAAGAGGATCTTGAGTTCAAGGCCACTCTCAACTAGTTATCAAGCTTCAGGGGGAGAGTGAAGAGGAAGGCAAGCTCTGGGGCTGGAGAGATGGCCTAGCGGTTAAGAGCGCCGACCGCTCTTGCAGAGGACCCGGGTTCGATCCCCAGCACCCACATGGCGGCCGAGAGCCGTCTGAAACTCCAGTTCCAGGAGAACTCCAGTTCCAGGGGAATCCGAGACCCTCTTCTGACCTCCGCGGCATTGCACGACACGGGTGCACAAACCTGCATGCAGACAGTACATTGATATACATACCGAAATAAATAAAATAAAAAAAAAAAATTAAAACCATAGGGGCTGGAGAGATGGCCTAGCAGTTAAGAGCACCAACTGCTCTTGCAGAGGACCCAGGTTCGATCCCCAGCACCCACATGGCATCTGAGAACCGTCTGAAACTCCAATTCCAGGAGAACTCCAGTTCCAGGGGAATCCGACACCCTCTTCTGACCTCCGTGGCATTGCACGACACGGGTGCACAAACCTGCATGCAGACAGTACATTGATATACATACCGAAATAAATAAAATAAAAAAAAAAAATTAAAACCATAGGGGCTGGAGAGATGGCCTAGCAGTTGAGAGCACTGACTGCTCTTGAAGAGGACCCAGGCTCGATTCCCAGCACCCACATGGCAGCTGAGAACCGTCTTTAACTCCAGTTCCAGGGGAACCCGACACCCTCTTCTGACCTCCGAGGCATTGCACAACACGGATGCACAAACCTACATGTAGACAGAACATTCATACACATAAAAAAACTAAAACCATGTCTCAAAAAGAGACAAAAAAAATTGGGGATCTCCCAAGACCACCTGAAGCACAGGTAAATGGCTGGAGCTAGAAGATATCATGCTGAGTGAAGTAACACAGTCCCAGAAAAACAAACAATGAATGGTATCCCTCATCTGTGGATGCTAGTGCCAATTACCTAGTTGTATTTCTTGTGCACGGCCCCTTGAGCTTTTATTCCAAGTAGTTGGGAGTGATGCATATTGGAAACAACAACAACAACAGAAAGGACTACATCAAAGAACTGACTGAAACAGTGAACTTCTGCTCAAAACAGTCAACTTCCACATGGAGAATATTGAGAAAGAGTGAGAAAGAGATAAAAAGCATGTTTGGCAGAATGCATGAACTCTGGGGAGGTGGGGGGGTAGGGAGGCATGGATCTAGATTTGATTAGTAACATAATCTTGTACAAAAATATATATAATAATAAAAAATCACATGGAAAAAAATTAAAACCACAAGCTTTGGGCAGAAATTACTATTTGTATGACATATATTCAATAGAGGACCTATATCTAAAATAAATAAAGAGCTTACAACAGTAAGATGAATCATTAAAAATATGGAGAAATTTTAAACAGGTTCAACATCAAAAATATTTTACCTGTGGAAAGAAGGACATAGAAAGGCCTGGGTTGTCTTTTTTTGTGGGGGAGGGGTCTTTTTGAGACAGGGTCTCCCTTTAGTCCTAGATGGCCTGGAGCTCACTATGTAGACTAGGCTGGCCTTGAACTCACAGAGATCTGCCTGCCTCTGCCTCCCAAGTGCTGGGATTAAAGGTATGTGCCACCATGCATGCCTATGGGTTGTCTTTTGTAAGAAAATACAAACTGGAGCCACAGCGAGAGGCTATTCCAGCTCACCAAAATGGCCAGACACAGAAAGGACTGTCAAGTATTCTTATGACTGGGCATCACAGTGACTCCCCTGCACAGCAAGGAGGAATACAAAACAGTAGAATCACTTTCTAAAAGAATCTGGAAGCTCTGTCAAGTTTTAAACATTTAGGCAAGCCACGGTGGACTGCAGGGGAGTCAATAGTAGAGTGTTTGCCTAGTGTATACAAGCTCTGGAGTTCTTCTCTCAGCAGCACACAAACAAGCCATTGCCTTCATAAACATTTATCAAAGAAAAAGAAAAACAAACAGCCAACAAAGACTATATAAGCATCTTCAGAGTAGATTTATTTATAGCCACTAAATACTATAAAGCACTCAAATATCTGTCAACAGCTAAATAGATACATTGTATTATATCCATATAATAAAATGTTTTCTGACACATTACAATATGGATCAATCTCAAACTATTAGACTTCTGTACTAATAAAAATAAATAATGCAAATTGTCCATAGTTTGGGCTGGAGAAATGGTTCAGCAGTTAAGAGTATCAGATGCTCTTGCAGGGGACCTGGGTTTAATTCCCAGCACCCACATAATGGCTAACAACAGTCTTTAACTCCAGTTCCAGAAGATCCAATGCATTCTTCTGGCTCTGTGGGCACTGCACAACACGGCTGTACTTACACACATGCAGGGAATATACTCATACACATAAAAATACATAAAAATTGTCTATAGTTATCTATAGAATAGAAGTAAATCAGTAGTTTCTTAGAAGACAAGTAGGGAAGGCAAGGGCAGAAAGGAGCAAAGGAAACTTTAGGGTGATAGGCAAGTTCATTGATTACAGTGATGATTTCAGGAGTGAGTATGTATGTCAGCACTCACAAACTGGGGGCCATAAACATGTATATGTAATATGTTATATTTCAAAATGCACTATTATTGAAAGTGTAGAAAATTAAATAAAGACAGCTAAAATAACATTTATGTACACACACAAAGATACAGGTACACACATATACATACATATATACACATATGTATGTATATGTGTGTGTATGTACATATAGCCTTTGGCTCCCTGACTACATTTCAGACACTGCGGTGCTAGAAGAGGACAGCACCCCATCAGTGCCCACTTCCTCTGGTTCCAGCCGCAGCCCCTGTCTTCTCTAGGAAAATATGATTGTCTAGCCATCTGCCTGCCCATCCACAAAGAACTAAAACAGCAGAAATTGCTTCCCTATCAATCACACATCGCTGACATGGATGGCCTCATTTGGGGTAATCTTCGTTATTAAGTATGGACTGAGTTACACCAATCATTTTAGAGTCAAAGCCACAGCATGGAGGTCGCCCTGGTGCCCGGCCATCTGTCACAAGTCGGTATCTCAGCGCATCTTTCATTTGCACAGAACCTTGCCATATCTCACTCCATAACACTAGCTCCACATCTTTATCTGTTCACCTGATTGCACGCCTTTGAAATCTTATTTGTTTGACTTTCAAAAGTCTCTTTCCTGACTAAGCAACTGTGCAGCCCTGAGCCATAGAAGGACCACAATTCACTGAGACATTTACTTCTTAGCAATTATCTTCTTCCATATATGTTAGCTATGTGTTGAAAATTGCCAATTTACATAGAAAGGATTTGGAAAGCCAATGTCGTTCTCCCATAGATTTAATTTTTTCAGTTTATTTTGCAGGGGGCAGGGCGTATGTCCGGAGGGACACATGGAGGTCAGAGGACAACTTAGTGGAGCCGGTTCTCTCCTCCATCCTGTGGGTCCTGGGAATTGAGCTTCAGTCAT
Organism: Rhizomys pruinosus; assembly: GCA_009823505.1. Classification (NCBI taxonomy): domain Eukaryota; kingdom Metazoa; phylum Chordata; class Mammalia; order Rodentia; family Spalacidae; genus Rhizomys; species Rhizomys pruinosus. The sequence continues at coordinate 435,390 of VZQC01007170.1, read as the reverse complement.
CAGATTATGCACCTGCCTACTGAGCCATCTTGCCAGCACTCAAAAGATTTATTAACACCACCGTTCTATCCATATAGGGTGAATAGAAGTGAATGAATTGTGTATCATACATGAGAAGGTCCTAGCTAATATAAATTTCAACAAACTTTGGACCCAAATCCTATCTAAAATCTCATTTAATAAGTGTCCCAGCTGTGTGACCTTGGCCAAGTTTCTAAACTTCTGTAAACCTCACTTTGCTCTTCGTGATATGAAATAGTTCTTATAAGAGTTTAATAGGACATTCTATTTAAAGAGCCTCCTACAATAAGAAGTCATAGTTTGGATCATGAGATGTGAAACCAGACAGTGATTCACTCTAGACCTTACTTACTTTGTAACATTCTGTGCCTCAGTTTCCTCATTTTTATAAATAGTAAGAATGCCTTGCCCATAGGTTATATGTATGTTAAAGCAGTTAATATTAAAAAAAAAAAAACACTTAAAACAGCCACAAATTCCCACAAATGGGAATTCAGAAAATGTTAGCTATTATTGTTATTATTGCAATTATTTGTTGTAACAAATACCATATAACAGATATTATCTAAATGGTAGGCATTTTTATATTTTTTTTATTTTATGTGTATGAGTGTATTGCCTGCATGTAGGTAGGGTATAACCATGACATGCAATGTCTGTGAGATCAGAAGAGGGCATTGGATCCCCTGGAACTGGAATTAAGAATACTTGTTAGCCACCATATGGGTACTGGGAATCTAACCCAGGTCCTCTGAGCCAGCCTCCTAATGGTAAGCATTGTTTAACTAAGCCTATTTAGTTTTCAAAGCTAATTCTGTCCTATATAGCTGTCCCATTAACTACTTCTAAGGAACTCCAAATAATCTTTAGATCACAGTGAGAATTGTATCTTTTTTTTTTCTGTGAGTGAATTTGTTGTACAGCAAAGCAAATAGAATAATAACTAATGTGAGATTTTAATTATCATGCATGTCAGTGATGCTGCTTTGTAAATCAAAGCTAATTGATTCTGAGCACTTGCTACTTCTTCAGCCCTCCCACCAGCTCAGGAGCAAGCCTGCTATTTTCTGTGTAAACAGCAAGGTTGCTTCTAGAAAGGGTACTCAATATCAGTGGAGTGCCAGTACACAAGGGCAAATTCAAGACCAGGAATTGAGACTTACTATACTGAGTTCACCCATAGTATGTCTTCTAGAACCAGGCATGATGCTTCCTGTAGGTAATGTTCCAGTAGCTGTACTTAATCTGATCGTTCAGAAAATTGTCTAGAATTTTTCCTATTGATTATTTTTATTGCTGTGATAAAATACTATGACCAAAAGCAACTTATGGAAGGAAGAGTTTATTTTGAATTGTAGTTCCAGAGGGGGAGTCTATAATGGCAAGGAGGGTATGGAAGGAGGAAGCTGGAGCCAGGAAGGTGGCTCATCACCTTTTATCACACAGGAAGGCAAGAAAGTGAACTGGAAGTGGGGTGGGGCTGTAATCCTTAAAGCCCACCTCCAATGATATACTTCCTCCAGCAAGGCTGCACCTCCTAAATGTTCCATAACCTCCCCAAACAGCATCACCAACAGAGGACCAAGTATTCAAATGCCCAAGCCTATGAAGGATAGTTGTCATTCAAATTACCACACTTTGAATCAATTATTTTGTCTTTATAATCCTGTGGGGCACTCAGTATTAATGTAAACACTTGATTTTCAAGGTTTGTTTACACTAAATCTTGTATAGAAATGTGATTCATAAAACAGAACATGGGAGCTGAGAAGCACAGGTTGAAAATGGCAACCAAGCAAGCACCCAGCCAGTCCCTCCTTAACAGGTGCATTCCAGTTCCCTGCAGCTGACCCTAAAGTATTTCCATGGAACTTTGGACACACTTCACACCACAAATTGAATGCTTCTACTTTTTTTTGGAATGCTTTTACTTTAAAATAACTTTTATTACTCAAAATTACTTCTTTCAAAAAAGAAGCTTTTCCATCATTCTACATCCACATCTGAGAAGCTCACATCTCCCTTCACATTCCTGATCTGCTTTTATACAATCCAAGCATCTGATATTAAGCTGCTAGTTTCCAAAAGGCAAAACCCAAGGTTCAGGGTTATAGCCAGGTGGAGGGGTTTGTGCCACACACGCCAGACCCTGGATTTGTTCCCCAGCATATACACGAAAATACACAAAAGTCTTCCATTTTAATTTATTATTTTTTATGTGTACCAGTGTACTGTCTGCATGTAGGTTGATGCACCCGTGTCATGCAATGCCACGGAGGTCAGAAGAGGGCATCAGATTCCCCTGGAACTGGAGTTAAAGACAGTTCTTAGCTGCCATGTGGGTGCTGGGAATTGAACTTGGGTTCTCTGGCAAGAGAAGTCGGTGCTCTTAACCACTGAGCCATCTCTCCAGCCCCAAGTCTTCCATTTTAAATTTATCTTCTCTTTAGCATGAGCTACACCTGATAAACTCACCATCAGGTTAAGTCAAAATTCATTTAATTCACCTGACCTATTGACTGTCTCGGCTTTTTAACCCATCACATTATATAGAAAGTATCTGTTGTTTATCTTTTCATGTGAATAACTGGGACATATTCCTTGCTGCTGATACCTAGCATCATAAAAGAATATCATACTAGGGGCTGGAGAGATGGCCTAGCGGTTAAGAGTGCTGACTGCTCTTACAGAGGACCCAGGTTCGATCCCCAGCACCCACATGGCAGCTGAGAACCGTCTGTAACTCCAGTTCCAGGGGAATCCAATGCCCTCTTCTGACCTCCATGGCATTGCACGACACAGGTGCACAAACCTACATGCAGACAGTACATTCATACACATACAAGAATAAATAAATAAATAAATAATAAATAAATAAATAAATAAATAAATAGTTTAAGTTAAAAATAAAAGAATATCATGCTAATACTGCTGATATAACTGGTCTGGGGGAAAAAAATCAAACTTCAAAGCACAGTTTACAGTAAAATAGATAAGTATTGCTTTCACACTATCCTAAAGCCAAAAATGGTTAAGTTGATCCCTTATAAGTGAAGGGCTTCCTGTAAGCCCCAAGTCCTTGTCACCTTACCATCTATTTCTCCAATCATTTGAAAGATTCAGAGATAAGGGAGAGACTGAAAAAAGAGATTGAGATTGAAAGTTTGAAGATTCTTTAATCTAGAAAGATAGAAGAAAAGCTTTGGAATGACTGAAGTCATGACATCACTCTGGGGCTAGGGAGAAGGAGTGTAAGTGTCTTCAGCAAGCACTTCGCTAATGCATCCAGCTAGGAAGGTTCCCCCTTGCTGCCTGAAAAGGAAGAATCATGAAGAATATGAGAATTTGTTACTGCAGGCAATGAAGGCTAAGAGTATAAAATCATTTTGTAAGGGACTAAGCAAGTAAACAAAGATGAAGAAAAGTATGATGCTTACTCCTCTTTTAGTCTTGGTTTGACAAATCAATGGTAAACTTGCTCACTTCCTGCCAGCAGTGGTCAAAGCAGTTGACAAGGTGCAGGTGGATCTCAGAGCCTGGAATATTCCTGCACACCAGACAGCCACTGCCAATTAATTTCAAATTGTGTGCCAATACCCCACCATCCTCATGTATGAGGGAAAAAAAAAATGCCTAATCAGAGGACAACTCGCCCAATATTGCACAGTTGATTGGTGGTGAATGATAATTCCCTTTTGTACCATACAACTCTTGATCACTTCATGGAATGTACTAGAACACTGATGAAGCCTGGTTGGAGAATTCTTGAATTCTAACATCTGTGTGTGGAGTAAAGAATGTCTTTGCAGCCTTCTAGTTCTGAAGTTGTTGCTTAGTGTCTGTGCTCTTGGCTTTGACTATCACCGGGGTGCTGAAGAAATGGCCCAGTTGTGAAGAGTGCTTGTGGTTCTTTCAGAAGACCAAAGTTTGGTTCCCAGCTCCCACCTGCAGCAGCTCACAATCCAGCTCCAGGGAATTCAATGCCTTCTTCTGTCTCCTGAGAGCACTAACACATATTTACACAAACACACACACACACACACACACACACACACACACACACACCTGCATATATATTTTTTAAATTTATTTCTGTATGTATATGAGTGTACTGTCTGCATGCAAGTCTGTGCACCCGTGTCATGCAATGCCACGGAGGTCAGAAGAGGGTGTCGGATTCCCCTGGAACTGGAGTTCTCCTGGAATTGGAGTTTCAGACGGTTCTCGGCCGCCATGTTGGTGTGGGGATCAAACCCGGGTCCTCTGTAAGAGTGATTGGCACTCTTAACCGCTAGGCCATCTCTCCAGCCCCTATATTTTTTTTAATTGCTCTGAGTAATGCTGCACCTGGAGGTCAGCCTGACATAAAGATAGTTGACCACGGGCTTTACTGTTCTACTTTGCTGTTTACTTGCTGTTTAACACTTTTGAACCTCAATTTCCTTGTGTGGAATGGTGGAAGATTAAACAAAGTTCTCATTTGAAAGAGCACAGGGCCCACAGCATTGTAGGAATAATGTTGTGTCATAACAGATTTTTTTCATTCTTCTATCATTCCTGCTATGTTCTTTTCCTGTTCAGTTCCACAAGTTATTAGCTCCTCGTGCTTACTTAGGTAAGGAATTTCATCCGGATGAGCCTTGTTGTTTTTATTTTTTTTTTATATATTTTATGTGTATGAGTGTACTGTCTGCATGTAGGTTTGTGCACCCGTGTCGTGCAATGCCACAGAGGTCAGAAGAGGGTGTCGGATTCCCCTGGAACTGGAGTTAAAGACAGTTCTTAGCTGCCTTGAGGGTGCTGGGAATCGAACCCGGGTCCTCTGCAAGACCAGTCGGTGCTCTTAACCACTGAGCCATCTCTCCAGCCCCCCCTTGTTGTTTTTAAAGCAGGGAATCACATTAGTGCTGACCACATAGTGCCAAGAAGAAAAATAAGATTATAGCAGCAGTAACAAACTCCGCTTATTACATGGCTATAGAGGACCTTCCAGAAGAGTCTCCAGTATTCTGTGCTTAAATGTCTAGTCCCAGAAACTATCATCATAAATATTTACTTTATGGCTAATGAATATAGAACATGGGAGAGTAATTATGGTAAGAAGATCCAGTTCTCTCCTATGGTATCATAGTCTGCTGCTAGTAAAAAAAAAAAAAAAAAAAAAAAAAAAAAAAAAAAAATACTCAACACAAACTACTTTTCAAAGAACAGAAGTTTCTTTCCCTCACATTTCCAGCATTTCAGGAATCACAGCAGCATCTTCTCTTCCTGTGAGGTCCTTGCAACAGAAAGGATCAGGAAATGAAGTGCCTGTGGAAAAAGGAAGCAAGAGGCAGCCTCGCTTTATAACAGCTGATCTCATAATAACTAATGTAGTCTGAGAAGAATAGGAATGTACTGACTTCTACAAGGCTGAGGCAGCATCAATGCATTAGTGAGGGCTCTGCCCTCCTGGCCCTAACACCTTCCCAGGGACCTCTCCACCCAGCACTGCTGCTTTGAGGAATTAAATCTCCACATGAGTTCTGGTGGGGACAAATCGCATTCAAACATAGCACATAGTCTCTGGAATATGAATTTGAAGACCGGGATTCTTATTATCTACCTCTGTGACCCTTTGGGAGACCATTTCACCTCTCTAGACCTCAGGGTTACCTTCCGTGTCCACTTTATAGCATTGGGAAATGGTAAACTTTCCAGGGAAACCTAGAAGCTATATGAATGGAACGAGGCACAGGTTGTTTTCCTTCTGCTTCAAATTAAAAAGTAGAAGCATGTCCCCAGGAATCTGACTCAGCTCCAGCAGATCTCGATTTTTCTGCCATGTACAAATGCCTTACTATGTGACAACATATTTTTCCCTTTAACTTAAGAATTGGAAATAGAGCTGCCCTAGATAGAGTCTAGAACACTTTTAATCAGCTTTCACTTCTACACATAAACCCAGAGAGCCAATTAGAGGGTTATGCTCTAATCCTGAGGCCTAAGGAAGCTTCTCCAGATCTATATACAAAGAACCTTGTGTTCAGAGGTTCTGAGTCATTACATCTCATGACCTACTTCATCAAAGACAAAAACATGAACCATATAACCCTGCCTTGATAGTCCTCATCACACACATATGGGCCTGCACATGCTACACATGCACACACGCTCCACTCCCCAAACCTTTACATCGGCCATTTCAGACTTCCTCCTGTCGAGACTTTGTGAAACTCTGAGTGTGCAAGGAGCTGCTACGAGTGATGTGTGTGTTAAGAGGGACCATTTTACCCAAAAGTTTCCAAAATGGTATAAGGTACTAGGCACTTGAGAACAAGTCCTTTGGGCTGTCAGGAAGCTTGCAGATAGGAGGATAAATTCTCATGTCATGCTAGTTATAGGAAAAGAGACATAGTTTTCCTCTACAAAAGAAAGTGAAAAGACTAGACCATTATCAGTTACCATGGCAACTGAGATCCACTATATGCTTAGTTCATCCTGTCACTATGGGAGACTTGAGGGAGAGGAAAAATAACACTGTGCTCTTCTGGGTTTTGTCAGATATTTCAAAGTGACAGTTCGTGGCTTGAGTCTGGCACACCTGCATAAGAGCAGAAAGAAGATGAGAGGAGGAGAAAAGGACAGTATGGGGCTAGGGGCATGAAGGATGTGTTTCAGATGAACTAATTGTGGCTGATGTGGTCAATGCCCAGGAAACTGAAGGCAGAAAAAGAACCCAATACATATTTATTGAGTGTTTCCCACACTCCTGGTGGTCTACTTAATAATGCATACAATGTGGCCTCTCAGAGCTCTGTGTCTGGAAGAGAAAGACAGGTAAGCAAGCAGTTATGATTGGAAGGGCCAGGACATGAGGAGAATGAGAACAGGTGTCCAGAGCGCTGCCACAGATGTTTACAGGGATCCGCGGAGGGAAATTTCACAGAGAATTGTCAAAACCTGCACCTGAACCTTGTGTAAGGGAAGCGAGGTGACCAGTCCAGGGCCGACCTGGTTAGAGAACGAAATGCACGAAGGCCTTAGTGCAAGAGGAGCCTGAGGTAGCCAGGGCCCTGGGAGCTCATTGTGGCTGGAGTGGAGTGTGGGTAAGCTTAAAATGGTGGGGAGCGGGGCTGGAGAGATGGCCTAGTGGTTAAGAGCGCCGACCGCTCTTACAGAGGACCCGGGTTCGATCCCCAGCACCCACATGGCGGCTGAGAACCGTCTGAAACTCCAATTCCAGGAGAACTCCAGTTCCAGGAGAATCTGACACCCTCTTCTGACCTCCGCGGCATTGCATGACACGGGTGCACAGACCTACATGCAGACAGTACATTCATACACATACAGAAATAAATAAAATTAAAAAAAATGGTGGGGAGCTTCCTCCATCAGTATCAGCTACACCTCAACTGCCTGGAGATATTGTGCAACAGTGGCAGCCATGTGTCTATAATATATCCCAAATCTAATTGGCTATTAGCTCTCTCCTTGGAGGAATAACTCACAGCGAATGCCACAAGCTTATGCCCTCTAGTGGTTAGGAAATGTTATAAGCCACAATAAGAACTTGTTACCCTTTATAGAGAAACCACAGTTTGTGGATTAGCATACCATCCAAGCATCTGTGTCTATGCTAACAGCTTAGCTTGCCATAATAATTAGTACTGCTTAAATGCCTGTACATCCAGTTGCTTGTGCTTTGTTAGTAGGGTTAAAAAGGTATCCCTGGATAAGCTGTCAACACATGAAAGGGGAACAATCTGAACAGACTAGAGTCCAAAATGACATCTCCAGAGAAAATAGACTGTTTTGCTTCTCACCCACTTGTGCCCCTTTCCAAAGTCTAGGGAACAACTTGCGGAAGAGGAGGCATGGTAGAATGTAAGGGCTGCGGAGAGATTGGGGTGAATCATGAGACTACAGCAATATAGACTGGACTCCTATTTGATCAACATGCTTGTGCATACAAGCTTCTCCAACTGGACTATGGGAACCTTGGGTTGTTCAAAATTTGGATATAAATACTTGCTAATTGGTTTTACATGAATGTTACTTACATTCATTGCTTAAGCTTAATAATTTGGCTCACTCCAAAAAAATGCACCAATTACCTAATTGTATGGCAAACTGAGTAACATCAATGTTATCTGAAAACAACTGTGCTATTATATTGTAGACTCCCTTAAAAAAATAAACAAATAAAGGGAAAAAATGGTGGGGAGCTCAACCAGGGATAAATGGGTGTCGCCCTACTAAGCCACGTTCGGGATATGAGCTATATTTGGACGTTATTCAGGAGTCATGCATGTATTAGAAACAAATTCACAGCAAACTCAGGGAAGGAGCAGAAGAAGAGCCCCTAGAGCCAAGTACAAATGACAGGTTAGACAAGACGGACGGTTGCAAGGCTGGAGTGCTATGCAGGAATTCTAGGCATTGAGTGACTAGGCAGATAGCTCAGTCAGCGAAACTTCTGCTATATGAGGATCTCAATTTGGTTCCTCAGCACCCACATAGAAAGCAGTGTGATGTCAGGGCTAGGGGAAAAGGCAGGCAGATCCTTGGGGCTTGCTGGCCATCCCCACAAATGGATCAGTGAGCTACAGGTTCAGTGAAAAGCTTTTATCAAACAGTGTGATGAAGGGTGATTAAGGAGGAGCCTGAACATCAACTTCTGACCTACATGCATGACTGTGCATGTCCTCTGTATTGGAGGAACAATCATGCCAACACGCTGTCACACAGAAGACAGTAATAAGGAATTAGCAAAATAAACCTTGGGAAAGACGTGTAGAAACCATGCTTATTATCATAGCATTAAAGAGGCAGGTGAACCATAGAGAAGAAACCAGCTCTGCTTGCTTCCTGAGTACCCTGCTGTGTGTATCTATCTATCAGGACCTACCCAGGAAGCATCTCCTTGGAGAACCCTTGAGTCTCCCATGGAGGATATTGATGTCTGAGAAGATTGAATTCTGTGTGTGCTGTGGAGCTGCCACTTCCAAGTGTGTCTTCCCACATGAATAAGACGTTAAATGAATAAATTCACCTTGGTATCTCCGATATATCAATCCTCTAGAGCAGCCTTGAACACAGGCCCTGATTTCTGCCCCCCTCCAAAAAGAACCTAGATTTGGATTCAGACTACCCATTTACCTGGATAACTCATTTGTCTTTTGAAAGGATCTGCTTCATCTACTAGTAAACAAATGATTTAATGAGAATTAGCGATCACTTAGGCAAGGGTCCAAATGCAGGGCCTAGCACAGACGAGGCATTTCCTAAGCAGTTTATTTTTACTTCTAATCACTATACCTCTCCCTCCCTCAAATCTCCTGTCAGTCACCATGGCTGTGTAACGGTCTTCCCTCAGTCCTTGGGTTTGGTGGCTAAGAAATGTCAACAAACATCAGAAAACATTGGAAGAAATCCTATGTCTGACGCTGGTCCTTTGAGTGCTAAGAAATCTCGGGCTGGCATCTAGACGTTTCTCTTGTTTGTCTGAGTATCTCTGCAAGAGCCAGGTCCAGTGAGAACTGGCAGCCTTCGCTGCAGGCAGAGGGTGGGAGGCAGGAAAACCAGAGAACTCTGCTTGAGCTGTGCTCACAGAACTTTTTTTTTTTTTTTCATATGCAGTGGCTGTGTGAAGGGTAGATGAAGGGTGTTTGGTTTTAATTGGGAAATGCTATCAATTGTCCTAGGCTCATTTAAAAATCCATTAGTACCAGGAAGTGGACAGATTAAGCAATGAGGAAGAGAAAGGAAAAAAAAAAACCTGTCAGTGCCCTGCTTTGTAGGGAGGATGCAGTCTGTCTGAGCTTCACCAGCCAGGGCTGTGCTGAATGCTAAGAAGCTGCTAAAGTCGAATTCAAGAGGCCCGAGAGGGAGGCTCGGTGTCTGAGCCAATTCACATGAAGTCCTGGGTAAGCTTGTTGTTCTCACAGCTTCCAAAGATGGTATCGCTGAGATCCACACTGCATATGTCACGCACTTGCAGCTGTTTCTAACAGCCTGGTGGCTGTGCCATCCAGCTGTTAGCCACATCAACACCTGAAGATAGCTGTTCCCCTTTACTCCCTCCTTATTTAGAAGCACACAAACAGGTTGGGGCTACCCTTGGAGCCAGAGCAGACTTGAGGCAGAGAGGGAGAAAAGCAGTAGAATGTGCTGGAGGACAGATGAGAGAGAAGGGCAATAAGGGCAGACACAGCAGGGGACAGCTCAGTTGGTGAAGTGAGAGACTTTGATCCCCAGAACCCATGTCAAAAAAACGGGCATAGTTGTGTGTACTTACAGTCTTATAGTACACATCTTGTGTGTACTATAGTCTTACAGTATACAGTGTATACTTACAGTCTTACCCCTGGAGAGACAGAGCCAGAAGGGTCCCTGGAGCTCCCTAGCTGGCCATTCACCCTAACCAATCAGGAAGCCCAGGGGACAAGTGAGAGATCCTGCCTCAAAAACACAAGGCAAAGAATGGACTGAGAAAGACGCTCGATGTTGACCTCAGACCTCCACTTTTGCACACATGCACACAGACGTGTGTGTGTGTGTGAGTGTGTGTACCCACAGAGATAAAGGAAGGTATGGAACAAATCGAGAGGTATGTAGGAAGGCTGTGTGTTCCTTTTGTAATATTTATATAACAAGGTACCACAAACTATATGTTTTGAACAATATACATATATTCTCTTGGCTCTATGGGCTAGAAATCAGAAAGCAAGGTATCAGTGGGACTAGGGTCACTCCAGTGCCTATGGTGACAGTCTTTCTGTTCTGGCTGTGGTAGCCAAGGTGGTCTTGCCTGGTGGTAACATCATTCCTATCCCTGCGTCTGTCTTTGTATGGGTGGGTTTCTTCTGACTGTGTCTATTCTCTCTAAAGTCACATTACACTGGATTAATGCCGACCTCAATTCAATGTGACTTTATTTTATCTTGATTACATATGCAAAGCTCTTTTACCAAATAAGATCACATCCACAGCTACTGAGGGCTAGGACTTTTGGAGAAGACACAAGTCAACTCGTACCAGTGGCTTTACATGACTCCTCTCTGGGTATCTCAGCCTCAGCAAAGGGGAGGTTGAGAAAGCATTACTCTAGGATTCAGGTTCATGAGTTGAAATGCTAAAGGAAAGGGAAGGTAACCTAAGAGGTTTTGAAATAAAAAATGGTGATTGTCCCTTAGCCTGGTGGAGTCGCTGGGACCACGGTAACCTGGAATGCCTGCCTTTATTAAGAGCAAAGCCTGCTCTGCTCCAGCCTTTGTTACCTGCTGAGAATGACAGCCAGGGATACCAGACCTGGAAGGAGCAAGAATCCAGATTTCTAAGTAAAATCTCTCTATATTATTTAAAACTTAAGTAGCCATGTTTTCCACCAAAATATAGTACCAGGCAAACTAAGTCCATCAGAAAACATGATTGAGCAATAAGTAGCCAAGTTGTCATTACTGAAGAAAGCCTTGGGTTAAAATCCTAGGCTGGTCACTTGCTGTGTGACCTTGGGCAATTCACCTTCTCTCCCTGGGCCACAGTTTCCTAATGGGCCATGAGATTGGTCTTAATCACCTCAGAGAGCATGGTGGGAAACGTTCAGATGTAGGGGGTGCCAAGCTCACACTGGGAATGCTAACAAATTAGAGTAAGCAACTAGACATACAAATTGGGAAATTGAGCGACACCATCTGGTGGTTCTGAGCTTTATTTAAGTGGATCGATTTCAAGCTGCTAGAAAACGCCTAACCCACACTAATGCTGAGTAATTTCTCTCCTTATGCTTAACCCCTTGCCAGAGCTCCTCTCTGATTAAGGCTGTTTAGCTTAAGAGTTAAAAGCAAGTTTTTGAATGCAAAGATGTGAGGGAGAAAGAGTCTGGGAAAGAGAACATTGGTGTGGACATGGAGCCTAGACCCTGGTTTCGATACTACTGATGATGACAGTGGCCATCTCGAGTGCTCTTTGAATAAGTTCTATGTGTGAGACATTGTACTAAGCTCTTTCACGGCTTCTTGGTCCTCATTTCACTGCTGTAGGTAGAGGCTAGATGTTACAGTCGCCCCCTACTGCATCGATGAAGAAACAGAAGGATTTAATTATAATGTTTTGGGCTAAATCAAATACTTTTTTACAGTATCTGGCAGTCTGAAGGTCAAGTACATCTTAAATTCTGTCCAGCCTGTGAACAGCAACTTGACAAACTTTGATCATGAGTCTCAGACTCTTATCCTAGCTTTGACATCCTTTTTTTTTTTTTTCTTATACACAAGCAGTTCTGAAGACAAGAGAAGTAACTCCAAATTTTGGAGTCATGGAGGCTCTACATATTATACTGGGTTTCAACCAGTGATTAAATCTGAGGTAACAAAACAAACAAACAAAAAACCAAACAAACAAAAAAACATGGTGGTGCATGCCTTTGATCCTAGCACTCAGAAGGCAGAGGCAGGCGGATCTCTGTGAGTTCAAGGCCAGCCTGTTCTACAGAGCGAGTTCCAGGACAGCTGGGACTAAAGGGAGACCCTGTCTCAAAAATACCAAAAAAGAAAAAGAAAAAAGAAAAAAAAATCTGAGGTAACAGCATCTGCTTTAACATTATATGGGGGCGGGGGGGACGGAGAATGTTCCAAAGGGTAAAGGTTTCACATTCTGTAAAGAACAGTGGCAAACAATACAAAACACTCCTGGATTAAAGAAAATAAAATTGAGAGAGACATAATAAGAAAGAAACCTCTAGAATTCTACTAATCCCAAAGTTTTCAGATTGGTGCTACTAATGGCAATCTCTAAGTCACCATCATCTCATCAAAATTTTTTTTTTGTCTTTTTGAGACAGGGTCTCCCTATAGCCCCAGCTGTCCTGGAACTCACTCTGTAGACCAGGCTGGCCTTGAACTCACAAAGATCCACCTGCTTCTGCCTCCCAAGTGCTAGGATTAAAGGCATGCGCCACCACGCCCGGCTACCTCATCAAATTTTGACAAAAGATGATCCACAGGAGCAATCCTGCTGGGCTTGAGGATTATTCAACACTTCAAATGAGTTTCAGATTAGTTCCTGGCTGAAGTCCACCTGGGCCCCTTTCACGAAGGCCAAGCTATCACAGTCAACCACCACTCTTGCCCCACTCTGTTCAAATACCCACTTGTCGGGGTTAATAACTGTATCCAGTGAAAATTTGTTTTGGAATCCAGAGCATCCACCTCCCTCCACTTGCAGCCTGAGGAATTCTGACCCTTGGGTGATTTCCAGAAACCTCTGGATGCAGTTGTCCGTGAGGCGGAGCTCTCCCTCACTAGCCTGTGGACTGGAGGAAGTCGCTTCCTGACGGGAAGAGTCCGGGAGAGGCCGCCAGGAGCCCCTGTGACAGAAAGTGACCGCCCTGAACGCTGCAGCCATTAGGGACAGGCCACTGGAGGCCGCCATCTTCCTCTGCAAGCTCCACCCCTTGCCTGGTCCAATCCCGGCCTCAGCCTGGGCCTCAGACTTGACATCTTCTATGTGACCTTGGCTAAATAGCATAATCTCTCTGGGCTCTGAATGGCATGTTCAATAGCTAGCTAAGGTCACAAAGATCTTAAGTGACAAAGCATAGCATATGAACCTAGGCAGTGCAAGTTAGTCATTACACAGTCTTTAGTGAGTGTTTCTGAAACAATTCTAAAATCCTTCCACCAACCGAGCTATACAGATGGGACACATGATACTGATCCACTCATGTTGGAGAGTATCTTCAAAAATTCCAGTGAAGGATTGAGGTGAGGGTGAACATGGATTCCTGGTGGGCTGCATAAACTTCTGTGGAAAAGAAGAGCATTGAAGACCCAAGATTCCTCCTCAGCTCTGCATCTGTTGGTCTGAGACTACAACAGGGAGCACCCCCTCCCCTCCATTGTGTGACAGTTTTGAGTCCTACCTCAGAATTTAAAAAAAAAAAAATTTGGCTTTAATACCAGGTGTCATTTAGTCTTAAAAGCTCTTGATGTGAAAATGACGCTGCCCAGTGGTTTTTTCATATTTATTTTTAGCAGAAAACCTTTTTGAAAATAAATGAAGTCTTCTCTAGAATGCAAGCATATAAAATAGAATCAGCTGGTGTGCATTGTGTGCTGCAAAAGCATGATAATGATGATGGCGGCAATAGCAACAGAAGCTAAGCCTGCCTGAGCCCTTGCCCTGTGCCAGGTGCTTTCATTCTAATGCCTTCCCTACGGTGACTCAGCTTTGTGGCAATCCCAAAGGAAACCAAGGCACTAAGAAGTAAAGTTATCTGCTCAAGGTCACACCCCTCAGTGTGCGGGTCAAGCAGGAGCCTCAGACCTCCCCATCCTACCACTCTGCTTCTGCGCACCCCGGTCTCTGATCATCTAGCTCATCAACGCTCACGTGAAAAGCAGCTGACTGCAAGAACACCCAGGGACAGAAACACTGCGTGGCCTATGATTCAGGATCATATTTTAAATCACTGTCTGATTTTGGTGTCCAAAAGGACTTCACACATATGATATGTCTGTCCACGCTGATAGTCATACAGACCTGTCACTGACTCTCACTACCTTACAAGCCATTGAAATACTTCACAGGGTCTTTAAAAGAAAAAGTTATGTTGGCCTCAAAGCTTAAATTCTCAGTCAAAACATCCTAGATGGTCCTCTTGAAACTGGGGGATAATCTGTCTGCTCTTTTGTGTGGTAAACAAGACCAGGTCTGGGGCTGGAGAGATGGCCTAGAGGTTAAGAGCGCTGACTGCTCTTGCAGAGAACCCAGGTTCGATCCCCAGCACCCACATGGCGGCTGAGAGCCGTCTTTAACTCCAGTTCTAGGGGAATCCGACACCCTCTTCTGACCTCTGCAACATTGCATGACATGGGTTCACAAACCTGCATGCAGACAGTACATTCATACACATATGAAAATAAATAAAAAATAAAAAAAAAAACAAGACCAGGTCCAAGCTTCATTTTTTTGTGTTTTTTTATTGAATTTTTCTATGTGTTTCATACATAATTTTTCAGTCAGTTTTAATCACCATTCTCCCTTTTCACCCGCCTTCCCCCCAGTCCATACTTTCTGTCATTCCTGCCGGAGTCCATTGAGCCAACTCACTCTCCCCTCTCACTCCTCAGTGCCAGCCCCTCCCCTAAGCTCTAGTCAGCCTATCCAGAGTCTCTCTCTCTTTTTTTTTTATAAGTTATCAAAATAGATCTGGCAAAACTTCAACTATTGCCATTATTACAGTGTTTTGTTCATACAAAACTTCCACTATTTATTAGTTATCTTACACATGTACATAAATATCCAGGGAGAACTTACAGATACTTTTATTTTGCTATTTTAGTCTTTTCATTGAAGGTGCAAGATTTAACTTCCCATCAGTTATGCAGATATGTTGGAAGAGAATTTAATAGGACTGAATATAAAAACACTTGATGTGATGACATCATGATCTGGAACAATTAAAGTTTTCTACCACTTGCCCCATTCTCCAGATAAGTGTTGTTTTATCATAATCCCTGCGATGCTCATAAATACACTGGCTGATTACAGCATACAAATTTTCCAGTTGAAATATATTATATTTCTGACTTCAGAGTCTCTTTTCTAAAGAAGGCCAGGTCTTCCTCACCTGACCACCATCTGCTTCCAATATTTCCTCAGCCAAGGTTGGGCTCTACTACCCATTTCTACAGTTCTGTGCTGGTTTTGTCCAGCTGAGCTTGCATGGGTCTTGTGCATGCTGATACCAATGCTGTAGGTTCATATGAACCAGGTCCCAGGAACTTGTAGGATTCATTTCCATTTGGTCTTGCATCACCCTAGCTCCTATAATCTTTCTGCCCCTCTTCGATAATGTTCCCTGAGCCCTGGGTGGGTGAAGCTGAATATAGCCAGCCTATCCATGGAACCACACTCTGTATATTCCTAGCCTTCACAGTTTGGTCAATCAGGCCCTTTTGGGTTCCTGGTCTCCTGTTGCATGAAGGAGCTTCCTTAATAAGAGTTAAGAGGTAGTTAATGCCTTCTTGGGTCCTTATTCTGTGATGCTTGGGTTTTAGAGGCTGTAGATGTGTCACCTAAGAATGAGCCATTTACAGACCATGTCATGTGTGTCCACTTGTGGGGCTCTGTACTGTTCTCATCTGGAGCAAAATAAGCTTCTTTTCTGAGTGATGTCTAGGATATTTGTCTGTAAATATAAGGACACTTCTTTTTTAGTAAGTAAAATGTTAGCCTAGGGATGTGTCTACCTTGTAGAATTGTCGAAGATCTATGACCTCTCTAGATGTGTGCATCTGGCTATGTTAACAATACCACACATGAGTTTCCTTCCACTGAGTGGGTTTTAGGTCCAATTGGTTAAGCCATTGATTTTCCCCAAGACAGAAGTGACTCTATTGCATCAATGTCTTATGTTATGCTGGATATTTGGTCTTGAGGCTGTTATTGAACCATCTATTGATTATATCCCTTGGTGGTTTGCACAGTGCTCTCCATAGCTATGAGAGCTAGGCTTCAGGGTTGGTGGCTTCCAGGTCTGATCCAGCTCCCTTGCTCAAGACCCAGTCTCCAAAGTATGTCCTGTCTTCAGCAATAGGGGTTCTGGGAGGCAAGCAAGGGCTGTGGTAGCCTGTGTAGTTTTGGGAGTCTCTTGGACTAGCCTGGCAAACAACTCAAAGGAAGGTTTCTCCTGTCTGGTACTGTTTCTTGATATGCAGCCTTCATCTTTCCATATGGTCTCATGTAGAGGTATTGTGTATGTAATTTGTCAATAGATTGTTAGACTAATATGATTCTCTCAGGTTTTTTGCCCTAGAAAGGCATTATTTATCTCTTCACTCTCTCTTTGCCTGTCTAGCCTTCCCTCTGTGTTTTCTCCATTTAAAGTATCCACATTTCTCCCTTGATACTGCCAGACTCCTATGGCCCCATTTCTCCTAGGCTCATTTTTTTCCCTTTGTCCACCCATTTCTTTATATAACCCTTCTACTCCCTCCCATTTAGATACCCTGATTTTATCCATTCCTCCCTTAGTAACACCTGTCACCTACTAGCCTTCTGTCTCAGGTTCCTTCTTTCTCTTTACTTTCCTGGGTCCTTTTCATTTACCTGGTTCCTGCAGTTACATCATGATATATTTACTTACATAATAGGTATTTGATGCTTGGATCCACAAATGAGGGACAATATATGTTGCTTGTTTTTCTGAGCCTGTGTTATTTCACTTAGTATAACAGCTTCTAGTTCCGTACATTTACCTGAAAATTTCATGATGTCTTTCTTTACCACTGCATAGAACTCCATTGTGTAAATGTACCACATTTTCATTATCCACTCATCAGTTGAGGGACACTTAAGTTGCTTTCAGCTCTTTGCTATTGTGAAAAGAGCAGCAACACACATGGTTGTGCACATATATCTGCAATTAGGATGAATTCTTTGGGTATGCACCCAGGAGTGGTATGACTGGGTCAAATGGTAAGTTCATTTTTAGTCTTTTAAGAGTTCTCGCCAGGCGTGGTGGTGCACACCTTTAATCCTAGCACTTGGCAGGCAGAGGCAAGTGGATCTCTGATTTTCATAGGGGTTACATGAGTTTGCAATCTCACCAGCAGTGAATGAGTGTTTCCTGTTCCCCACAGCTTCTCCAGCATTTGGTATCATATCTTTTCCTGATCATGGCCAATCTTACAGGGTAAGGGGTGGTTTCAATTTGCACTTCCTTAATTATTAACAATGTTGAACACTTTGAAGATGTTTCTTAGCAATCTTTACTTCTCTTAAGAAGTCTCTGTTCAGATATTTAGCACATCTTTAATCTGGTCATTTGTTTTTTTGGTCTGGTGTGTGTGTGTGTGTGTGTGTGTGTGTGTGTGTGTGTGTGTGTGTGTGTGTGTTTGAGACAGGGTCTCTCTGTAGCCCCAACTGGCCTGGAACTAGCCCTGTAGACCAGGCTGGCCTTGAACTCACAGATATCTGCCTGACTCTACCTTCCAAGTGCTGGGATTAAAGGTGTGTACCCGGCTTAAAGATGGTTCTTAGCGGCCATGTGGGTTCTGGGAATGGAACCCAGGTCCTCTGCAAGAGCAGTTGGTGTTCTTAACTGCTGAGCCATCTCACCAGCCCTAGTCTGTTGTTTTTTGAGTAATTTATATATTCTGGATGTTAAAGCTCTGTCAGATATGTCACTGGTGAATATTTCCTCCCACTCTATGGCTTTTCTCTTCACTTCTTTGATTATTTCTTTTGCTGTACAGAAGCTTTTTAGTTTAATGAGGCCCCACTTGTTGATTGTTGACCTTATTTCCTGTGCAACTACTGTCTGATTTAGAATGTCTTTTCCTACAGCTATATCTTGTAGGTTACTGCCAATGTTTTCTTCTAACATTTTCAGGGTTTCAGGTTTCACATTGAAGTCTTTGATCCATTTAGAGTTGACTTTTGTACAAAGTGAAAGGTAGGGGTTTAGTTTCATTCTTCTACAAGTGTGATCCAGTTTGCAAGCACTGTTTGCTGAAGATACTGCCTTTCCTCCATTGAATGTTCTTGGCCCTTTTGTCAAATATCAGGTGACCAAAATTGCATGTACTCAAGTTTGGATCTTCCATTTTGTTCTATTGAGCTACAGTCTATTTTTGTGCCAGTACAAAAAAGCTAAATGACTATAGCTTTGTAATACAGTTTGAAATCTGGTATAGTAATTCCCCCCGCCTGCATTATTACTCTTTGTGCTCAGGGTTGCTTTGCCTCTCTGAGGCCTTTGTGTTTCCATATGAATTGTAGGAAACATTTTTTCTAATTCTGTGATAAAGTCATGGGGATTTTATTGAATCTATATATTAATTCAGGTAGGATGGTCATTTTTACTATATTAATTCTTCCAATTCATGAGCATGGGAGATACTTCCATCTTCTTATATCTTCTTCAATCTCTTTCTTTAAAAATTTAAAGTTTTCATTATAGAGATATTTAATGTCTTTGGTCAGGTTTGTTCTGAGATTTTTTTTTTTTTTGAGGCTATTGTCAATGGGAGGGTTTCCATGAACTTCTTCTCCCATTGCTTGTTATTGGCTTATAGGAAGGCTACTGATTTTTGTAGATTAATTTTATAACCTGCCACTTTAGTGAAACTGTTAATCTAGAGACAACAGTGAAACTGTTTTATCGCCTGAAAGGAGAAGGGGACTCAGGCCTACAACATAGGGCTACTGGAGCAACAGGTTCAGTGAGTGGTGGGCTCTGGGAACCTAGTCAGCAAGTCTTTGTTCTGGCAGAGTGGACACATACCTGTTTCCAGTTACAAGGAAAAGCAGGGGGCTGTGCCCTGAGGCCAAAGAGGAATGACAACTGTGGTGGTTTGAACGAGATTGTCCCCCATAGGCTTCAAGTATTCAGATATTTTGTCCCCAGTTGGTGGCGCTATTTTGGGTTATCTTAGAAGGCGTGGCCATGCTGGAGGAAGTACGTCATTGGGGGTGGGCATAGTGCATTCAACAAGCCTTGCAGTCTCCAGTGTCTCTCCCTCTCGACTTCCTGTGCTCATTGGAAGATGTGAACCTCGGCTTTTTGCTCCAGCCCTGACCACCAGGCCTCCCTACCACAATGGACTCTTAATCCCTGGAACCATCAATCATAAGCTCAAATAAACTCTTCCTTTTATAAGTTCCCTTGGTCATGGTGGTTTTATCACAGCAACATCCTTCAGAGGTAGGGCCAGCTTCAGGGAGGCTGGATGAGGGGTACAATAATCCTAGAGCACTGATGAAATACTTTTCAAATAAAGCATGAGAGGTAAAAAGGAAACATCTAGAGAACTGAACTAGAGCCAGTCTTAATTTTGCCAGTACTTTTTAGGCTTGATAATCATTTGCTGTGGAGGTGTCCTGTGCATTGTGAAATGATCAGCAGTATCCCAGCCTGCACTCACATGTCATACCCAACACACATTCCAGCAAAAATATTTTCAAGGGGCTGCAGAGATGGCTCAGCAGTTAAGAGAACTAAGGCTCTTGCAGAGGACCTGCATTTGATTCCCAGCACCCACATGGTGGCTAACAACCATCCGTAACTCCAGTTCTAGAGGATATGACACTCTCTTCTGACCTCTGTGGTCACTGCATGACATGAGTGTGCTTACATGCATGCAGTATACGTGTGCATATAAAAAGTAAAAACAAATTTTTGTTTTTTAATTATGTTTAATTGAATTTTTGTATATTTCATATGTAACATCTCAGCCTTAATTACCTTTATGCTCCTCCTTCATTGGCACTTCCCCACAGCCCCCCTGGAGTTCACACGTTCTGTCACTGTGTTAGGGACACTCACTGTGCCAAATTAACCTCCCAGTGACAGTTCATCCTCTGAGCTCTAGTCAGTCTATCTGGAGTCCTTCCCTTAAAGAAGGCCAGTTCTGGGCTGGAGAGATGGCCTAGCGATTGAGAGCGCTGACCGCTCTTACAGAGGACCCGGGTTCGATCCCCAGCACCCACATGGCAGCTGAGAACCGTCTGAAACTCCAATTCCAGGAGAACTCCAGTTCCAGGGGAATCCGATACTCTCTTCTGACCTCCGCGGCATTGCACGGCACGGGTGCACAGATTTGCATGCAGACAGTACATTGATTCACATACAGAAATAAATAAATGCCAGGCATGGTGGCGCACGCCTTTAATCCTGGCGCTTGGGAGCAGAGGCACGCGGATCTCTGAGTCCGAGGCCAGCCTGGTCTACAGAGTGAGTTCCAGGACAGACAGGGAGACCCTGTCTCAAAAAGACAAAAAAAAAAAAAAAAAGAAAAGAAAAAAGGCCAGTTCTTCCCCACCCAACCATAGTCAGCTTCCAATATTTCTTCAGCAAAGATTGAGTTCTGCCACCCATTTCTGCAGTTCCATGCAGCTCCATGCCACCCATTTCTGGTTGATCTTGCATGGGTCTTGTGAATGCTGCTGACCCGAATGCTGTAGGATCTTATGAGCAGGGTCCCAGGAGCTTGTACTCTATTTCCATAGGGTCTTGCATCATCTCCCTGGCCCTTACAATCTTTCTGCCTCCTCTTCTGCCATGTTCCCTGAGCCCTGGGTGAGTGAAGCTGAATGTAGGTGACCTGTCTATTGACCCACATTCTGTAGAGTCCTAATCTCCACAGTTTGGTAATTCATGACCTTTTGAGTTCCTAGTCCCCCATTCAATGAGGAGGCTTCCCTAATGAGTGTTAACAGGTTAATTAGTGTCCTCTTGGCCCCCTGTCCTATGTTGTGTGAGCCTTAGTTGTAGAGACTGCATTATAGATATACGTCGATTAGGCTTGGGCAATTCACAGACTTGTCTATGTGTGTCCATCTGTGGGACTCTGTAATATTCTTCATCTGGTGCAAAAGAAGCTTCCTTATTGACTGGTGACTGGGGTATTTGTCAATATAAGGAAGCCTATTTTGCAGTTAGTAAGATGTTATTCTAGCCTAGGGATGTGACAACCTTGGGAATTTCTCTAAGATCTATGACCTCTCCATCCATGTGTATCTGGCTATGTTTACAATGCCACACATGAGTTTCCTCCCATCGAGTGGACTTTAAGTCCAGTTAGTTAGCCATCGATTGCCCCCAAGATAAGAGTCCTACCACCGCACCACTGCACCAATGCCGTATGCTGTGCTGGACATGGATGTGGATGTTTGGTCTTAAATCTGGTTTTGGACCATTGATTGCTATTCTCTCTTAGTAGCTTGTGTAGTGGTCTCCAACCCTGTGAGAAGTGGCCTTCAGGGGAGGTGGCCTCCCAGTCTGATCCAGCTCCATTGTTCCAATTCTGGTCTTCGAAGTAGGTCCTGTCTTCAGCAATGGGGTTTTACCTTCAGGTTCTGGAAAGCAATCAAGGGCTATAACAATAGCCGGTGTCATTTTAGGAGTCTCTCGGACTAGCCTGGCCAATGACTCAAAGGTTTCTCCTGTCTGGCAGTTTCTCATTATGTAGCCTTCAGCTTTGCACTTGGTCTCATGTAGAGATATTGTATGTGTAATTTGTCAGTTGATTGAGAGACTAGTATGATTCTCTCAGGTTTTTACCCTAGCTGGGCATTTTTATCTCTCCTCTCTCCCTCCCTGTCTAGCCCTGCCTCCATGTCTTGTCCATGTAAAGTGTCTCCATGTTTCCCATTCCTCCCTTGATAATGCTGGTCCCCAACAGTCCCGCTTCTTTTGATGTCCTTCTTTCTTTTTATGCTCAAATTTCCTTCTATAACCCTTCTTCTCCCCTCCTATTTAGATAGAATTTTATCTATTTCTCCCTTAGGAACACCTGTCTCCCACTAGTCTTCTGTCTCAGGTTCCCTCTTACCCTTTATCTTGTTCCTTTTCATTTACCTAGTCCCTGCAGTTACATCAAGATATATACTTACATATAAGAATTTGGTGCTAGGATCCATAAATGAGGGACATTTGTTTTTCTGAGTCTGTGTTACTTCACTTAGTATATAACAGCTTCTAGTTCCATTCATTTACCTGCAAATTTCATGATGTCTTTCTTTATTCCTGAGTAGAACTTCATTGTGTAAATGCACCAGATTTTCATTATCCACTCATCACGAGAGACATTTAGCTTGCATAATATGGGTGCACTTACATGCATGCTGTACACTCATGCACACAAAAAATAATATGTAAAATATTTTTAATATCTTCAAATAACCTCAGCTGAGTCACAGAATGAGACTATTCCGGAGATATTACTTAGCCCTCTGGTTTGTTGACATACTTTGGGTTGCTTAAATGAAAAGTCGAACTTATCTCTTTTTTTGTACTGCTAAAGCTGTCCTCTGGCAAGCTGCCTGGTGCAGAGGCTGAAGCCCAGGTCAGAACTGCTGCTGTCTCTCTACTTTCCCTCAAGCCATCTGCTGAGAAACTTAGCTTGATCGTCCTGCAGACTGACCTCTCCCCACCTCCTGTTGCTTCTAAGTCCTTTCTCTTCCCGCAGTTGTGAAACTGGAAGAAAAATGAAAATAAATGTCAAATGTCTTGGCTAAGGAGCTAAACTCACCCAGACAGTCTTTCTCTTACTAATGGGCATCATTTATTTTTACTTTAGACTTTGAAATTGTCTCTCTCCCATGAACTTTCTCCAGTAATAACTGCTTAGCTCCTCAAAGTACATGTTTCATGTGAGCATGGATGTTAAGAGTTGGAACTCGAGGGCTGGAGAGATGGCCCAATGGCTATGTGCCCTGGCTGTTCTTGTAGGGGACACAGGTTCACTTTCCAGCACCCACGTGGCAGCTAACAACCACCCATAACTTCAGTTCCAGGGGACCCGACACCCTCTTCTCACCTCCGTGGGTACTCTACAAAATGGGTGCACTTACATACATACATGGGTGCACTTACATACATAACATGGGTACACTTACATACATATATGAGTGCACTTACATACAGACAATACATACATACATGGGTACACTTACATACAGACAATACATACATACGTGGGTGCACTTACATACATGGGTGCACTTACATACATATATGGGTGCACTTACATACAGACAATACATACATACATGGGTGCACTTACATACATGGGTGTACTTATATACATGCAATACATTCATACACATAAAATAAAGACAATAAATAAAATATGTTTTAAAAGAAGATTTGGAACTCTATAATAAGACCATAGACTATCTGCCTCTGGATTCATCCATCCTCTCTTATTTTCAGGATTGTGGACCCTCCTCCTCCTTACAGGCCCCTTTCCCATGTTCATGTCTTTTTGTGAGTTTAACCAGTGTCATCTATATGACCATGTATGTAGAACTATCACCATAGTATACACAGTGGAAGACAATTACCCCACCTCCCTGAGAATCCATCAGTAGCCAGAAGTTCCACAAGGAAGGGTTAGGCCTTGTGAACCCCTCCCCAGTCCATGACTGACTGTTGACAGGCCCAGTCTTGTGCGGGCAATCACAGCTGCTGTGAGTTCATAGTTGCAATGGTCAAACCCAGAAGATAGAATTGCAGAGCCCTTCTTCCTGTCTTCAGGCTCTTACACTCTTCCTGTGATATTCCCTGGGCCTTAGAGGGACCAGGGTGTGTGTGTGTGTGTGTGTGTGTGTGTGTGTGTGTGTGTGTTAGACAGAAAAAGAGATTATATAATATATATTATACAAATATCATCCCTTTTCTAAGCAACTTGAGCATCCAAGAGAATCTGCATTCACTCACTGCCATTCACTGCAAAGAGCAGCCTCCCTTGTTAAAGCTTGGAGTATCAGCTTTAGTTCTACCATTTATACAATGGGGAAAAGAATGAAGCCAACCCCACAAGGTTGTAGTGATGATTTGTTAAAATACTCTGTGTAACAGGGAGAACCTGTCTCAAAAAGACAAAAAAAAAAGCGGGGCGTGGTGGCGCATGCCTTTAATCCTAGCACTTGGGAGGCAGAGGCAGGCAGATCTTTGTGAGTTCAAGGCCAGCCTGGTCTACAGAGTGAGTTCCAGGACAGCTGGGGCTGACCCCAGCTCAAAAAAAAAAAAAAACCAAAACTACTGTGTGTAAAGTGTTTAGTAAGCACTACACATAGAGGAAGCACATGGC
The DNA here is from genome assembly GCA_009823505.1 of Rhizomys pruinosus. Taxonomy (NCBI): domain Eukaryota; kingdom Metazoa; phylum Chordata; class Mammalia; order Rodentia; family Spalacidae; genus Rhizomys; species Rhizomys pruinosus. Next base: position 410,785 of record VZQC01007170.1, on the reverse strand, counting down.
GCATACTGGACCTCTGTCAATATCACCATTATAATTTTAATCATCATTCCTTCCATTTCCTCATGTTTCAGATAGAATATCTACGGGTAATGACTTCAAGCCACCCCCCTTTCCAAGGGATTGCCTTCAGAACCTCTGTCAAAATATAGATTTTTTTCATTCTATTACAACTTATGTCACCATACGTTTCATTCAATCAGATCATTAGCCAAAGTGTCCAGAATATCCACAATCAACTCAACCAAAGACAAAAGCCAAGAAGTCCCAAGAGACCCTTCCCACCCCTCTCCCACGACCCTCCCTTTCTTTCCTTGGGTACATACACAGGCCTTCAACTGCTCCACCCAGCTTTCCTTTTCCAAAGAGTAACTACTGCTGCCATTTGCAGCGGCTATGCTTGAGTTTAGGATGGCACACCAAAAGAGACCCTCTTCCTGAACAAATGAAATGCAAAGTCCTGCCAGAGAACAAGTGAATCTTACATGAATGAGTGTTGTAGCTCTTACCTTTTTCACCAGTCAGCATTCACTCCTCGATACTTCAGTCATAAAGAAGCCAGTGCTTGGGACTTCAGTTCTGAAAACATGTTAGCTTTTATTTAATCAACGAAATATGTTCCCTAGGGGAGTTCTATTTCTGTTGTGCAGGTGAGCAACCATGAGTGGTCTGGGTAATGACTTTGGAAGATCACTAGTGTGCAGTGTAGCATTGTACTTTCACCTTCAGCTTATAAATGTACAGGCTTGGATTTTAATCTCAGCTTTGCAATTTACTGGTGTGACAGAAGGACTGTCACCACACACATCTCAAGATGGTGTCCTTTCTACTTGCACAAATAATGCTAATGCTAGCTGGCCCTCCAGGTACCAGGAATAGATAGCATTAAACCCCCATTATACCAGGAGGCAGAGAGGTAACTAAGGATTGCATATTATTCCACCATGAATTGAGAAGGATAACCCAGACAAGTTATCTGATCTGTTGGAGATTTTGTGTTTATAGCTGAATTCCTTCCACACATGATTATTCTGATTCAGTATGTAAACAATATTTGTAAAGTACTTAGCTCAAAGCCTGAAGTGTAATAAGTGCTTAATAAATAGTTTTGAAAATAACAATTATCAGGATGATTATATTAGTCTATAGAAAACAGCTTAAGAAAAGACCCATATGAGCTATCAATTAAGATACCAGATAGATCTGAGACACCACATCATCTCTAATTGTTATCTTGGGCTACTCATCTTCTGAAGAATAGTGGGTTTTCTTTCATTTATTTTTATTTTTTAGGTGTATGAGTGTATCGTCTGCACGTGTGTAAGTGCACCTGTGTCTTACAATGCCCAAGGAGGTCAGAAGAGTGTGTCAGATCCCCTGGGACTGCAGTTATGGATGGTTGCTAGCTGTCATGTAGCTGTCATTGGGTGCTGGGAATGAACTAAGGTCCTCTGCAAGAGCAGCCACTGCTCTTAACCACCAAACCATCTCTTCAGCCCCTCAGAATAGTGTTTTATCAGGCTAAAGTGCAGCTAAGCTTACCAACTTATTATATATGTTTATGCATGTACGAATGTGTGTGTGCATGTGATCTGAACTCAGGTCCTCATGCTTGGTTGTCAGACACTCTACTGAACCATCTCCCCAGCCCTACTAGCATCTACTTCTAAATGCTTATAACAATAGTAAGATACTTGGGCTATGTAGGAATAGAAAAATCTTTAAAACTATAAAGGGCAAACCACATGTAACTGATTAATAATTTCTCATTTTTATATGCTGCTTCAATTATTTGTTCCCAATGATGGTAATTGACAAAGTGGCTAACCAACAATCACATCTAGCATATTCCTAAACTGTTAGAAACCATCACTGAAGGTGCCACAAAGCAGAGTCAGGATCAGTAACCAGGTCTCTGGCCTCTAGTCTACTTTATTTAATACATATGAAATGGGAGCATCCCACAGAGACTATCTCCATCCTCCCTCTGGAAGCTAAATATATTGATTAATGGGATTAACAGAGAGAGGGGCATCAGACCACTCTGCATAGCCATTCTGTTTCCTAAGTTTGCAGAAGTGTTTCTTCAGAACTATTTGTCTTTCCTTCTTAGCTCTTCAGGGTAAAAGAGTGTTTAGAGGCTGACAGCTGGTGATATGCTTACTTAGGAACAAGTTCATAAAGCATGACTGCTTCCAGGAGAGCTATTTGCATGAGCCTGGGAGAGGGTTCAGTCCACTATTGTAGAAAGCAGAGACTGTCTGCAAAATAAACACACAACATCTTAAAGATCATTCCTCTGTGTGGAATAGGTCCCTAATGGAAGAGGAGTGAGGCCTGCGGAAGCTGGTTCTACTGCGTGAGCTTATAATAACCCACTGAGATGACAGCCAAGACAGTTGAGAGCTCAAAAGGGGTGGTACATTTCCCAAAGTTGAGTGCCAGCAAGTTGGGAGTAGAGATCAATCAAAGGTCTGAAGACTCTCAATATTGCTCTTTGTTTTGGGAGAGCTAAATTGGGAGAAGCATAAATAGGATAAGAACTCTTGATATTCCAGAGTTTTCTATAGCTCACCATAAAGTTAGGTGACTTGAGGACAGATGGTATCAAAGTATACTGCCTAATCCAGTATTTCTTTTGAGTTGAGGTCATTGGCCATTTCTGGACTAATTATAGAGGGAAAGAAAAAAGTCAGTCAGTATCAGGTGTGGTGTCTTTGAGTCACAAGTGACCTGCCTTCCACACGCTGTCCTTATCTTCTTGGCTCAGCTCCAGGACTTGCCTCCTGCCTGTAGACTGGCAGTCTCTGGGCTCTGATCCCGCAAAAAGGGAGGAGGGAATACCACCAGAGAACACCCATAGGAAAAATAAGCAGACTCACACACACACACGTGGAGAACTGGGGAGGATAGGAACTCCGTTTATTTTCTGTCAGTCAGACCTATATATTCAAGACTACTGTGCTTTGGGCAAGAAAGTGGGGAGCAGGCAGAAGGGAGGGGTGAGTCAATCTGGTTCTAATCGGGGGGCTGCAGAACTCCAGTTTGTGTAACAGGTAGCTAGGGGTGTGACATTCTGCTCAATGCCTCAAGGGAACGGGCCTGGAACTTTGCAGAGATAGGGTGAAACAAGAATCATTGTAATATCCAGAATCTCCTGGCTACCGATAACTCTGGAAACCCACAGAGATATTGAATAACTGGAGATCCTCCCGGGACAGGTCTTACAATTTCTCACTTCAAGCCACACACAAAGTTCCATCCCCACAAGTCAGTGGTGGCATTATTTAGTATTAGAAAGAAACCCAATAACCCTTCAGATTTATGCAAAGAGAACCTTTAGCAGAGGATATAATTTTCCCAGTGTGGCTTTATAGAGCAGAACCAGGGTCAGTGTGTGGAGATCATCACAAGACGACCCCATAATTAGAACATTGACAGTTCAGGAGTCAGTAATGAGATGAAATGTTTGCAAGTAACAACTTGACAGTTAAGGCTGGATTGCCTCTGGGGACGATTTTGTCAAATGGGGGCCTACGAATACAGGAATGGCTTTCAGCAGGGTCAGGGAATTGAAAGCTGAAGGGTTCATGGCTTTCCAGGACTTTCAGCTATGCCTTCTCCAGGGCATCCGCTCTGGGAGCAGATGGATATCACTTAAACAGACATTCATCCATCTGTGCTTAAGTATGGCACATACCATTCAGTATTGCAATATATAAAGCCACATATACTGCTTGTCTTTAAATTTCATAGAGTGAACACAGAGGTATGATGAACCTTCCCATCTTTGATAAACTTCCAAAGACTATTCTCACTTCTTTCTGACATGTTAGAATTGAATAACCCATTATAATAGGATAGAATTATTTGAGTATAATAAAAATTTACTTTATTGTATTCAATTTTTAATTTATTGCTTTAAAATTTAATACATGAATAAAATGTGTTTTCATTAAATCCATCCCCACTCATACTTTTATACATTTTAGATGCATATTAGTTTTAATGCTTGTGTAAATATACACATTCCAGTGTTTGTGCAAACATGTATTTTCTTTCCCTTAGGTAAGTATTACAGATGGGATTGGTAGGCTGTATATTAAATGTACGTTTAAATTTATGAGAAAAATTGTTGTATTTTGCATTAGCACTGTGATATGTAAGCTTCTGCTCTAGTTATTCCTAATTATTTTCCAACATTTCATAATATCACCCTGTAATTTTAGCCACTTTGCATGTGCTTAAGTGGCTTTAGTTTCCATTTCCTTGTTTATTAATGGTGTTAAACATTTCATATGCTCATTGGCCACTCATTATTTTCTTTTCTTTAAGAAATTCTTATTCAAATACTTCACCAACTTTCTAAATTAAGGTTGAGTCTCTTGTTAAATAATAGAATTTTAAGAGCTTCTTGTATATTTTGGCCATGTCAGAAATTTTTGCAAACGCTTCCCATAAAAGTAAGGTTTATCTTTTGGTTTTCATACACACAAGGTTATTAATTTTGCTGTAATCCAGTTCATGAATTATTCTCTTATAATTAGTGATTTTAATTTTTTTTTTTTTTGGTCTTTTCGAGACAGGGTCTCCCTGTAGTCCCATCTGTCCTGGAACTCACTCTGTAGACCAAAGGCTGGCCTTGAACTCACAAAGATCCGCCTGCCTCTGCCTCCCGAGTGCTAGGATTAAAGGCGTGCACCACCACACCTGGCTGATTTTAATGTTCTTTATAGAAGACTTCTACATAGATCACAGAGACTATCACTTACTGTTCTTCTGAACACTCTCATTTTTATTGTTTTAGGTCATAGGCTTTAGTCTATGACTCATTTCTGATTAAACTTTGTGTCTAGAATAATATAAAAGTCAGGGTTCATTTTTCCACACAGATCTCCAGTACCATTACTTGGAAAACCTACCAGTCCCAACATCAAGTTAGCATGCACCTTTTTAAAAGAATTTTTTTTAAGAATTTCATACATTCTATTTCGATCCTATTCAGACCCCGCCCCCGTCAGCCCGTCTTACTACCCCCATGACTTGATGTCCTATATTATTTGTATTGTCTAAGTCCTACAAAGTCTAATTCATTTCCAAATGCCCTTTGGTGTGGGTCCATTGCTAGAGTCTAGTCAACCTACCCAGTGTCACACCGTTAAAGAAAACTAACTCACCCTTTTCTAATATCTACTAGGATTGAGGCTTCTTACCTACCTCCCTCCTGCCTGAATGCTGGGAAGTTGTCTGCCTTGAGTTTACATAACTCTTGTGCATGCTGTGATAACTGCTGTTCACTCATATGAGTAATTGCTCTGCTGCCTCGAAAAGACTGTTTCTGGGTAGTGATCCACCATCTCTGGGTCTTCAGGATTTTCCACCCTCTCTTCAGTAATGATCCCTAAATCTTGGGAAGCAAGGCTTTGATATGGGTGTCCCATTCAGGGATAAGCACTCTACAGTCTTTTACCCTCTGTATGTTAGCCAGTTCTCTGTATTAATTTGTCATCTGCTGCAAGAAGGACCTTCTCTGATGAGAGTAGAGAGATGCACTAATCTATAGATATAGTAATAAATCTTCAGGGGTTGTTTTAATACTATGCCTATTTAGCAGAGCAATAGTAGTATGTTCTTCACTGTGGCCTGTGATCTGTCTAGCCACAGGTTCCTAGGCCTGATATCAGTGCCGGGTAGGAGGTCCGTCTGGTAAACAGACCATAAGTCAAATCATATCCACTATTGCAACACTGGGCATATCTTGCCAAGCCAGTTGTTATTGTAGTTGGCAGGCTGCACAGCTAGGCAAGGCTGATGATTACTTTTCTGTTCTGTTAGCATGCACTATGAAGGCTAGCCAGTGAGATGAAGCTTTAAGGTCAGTATCAGGTTTATTTCTTCCTGTCTGTTCTACGACTCATATATAGTGTCCCCAGAAATAGGGTCTTACCATCATCTTCTGGGAGGTAACCAAGAGCAAGGGCAATAGCCATTATTTTTGAGGGTTTAGAAAACCCCAACTAACAGCTTCAAAGGAGAAAGTCCATTCTTGGCATTTGGCCTTTTATTTGCTAGTGTACTGTGTCTGGTAGGGTCATTGTCCCCCATTAGAGAATACCATATAAATTTTTATATTGCATATATATATATATATATATATATATCTTAAGAAACTTCTATTGTGATGGATTTACATATGACTTGTTCAAAAGGTCTAGTGTTAGTTATCCATCCTCACTCCCTCCTCTGTCCTGCCCTCCCATTTCCCACCCCATTTAACCCTTCCTACTCCATTACTCAGTCTTCTTTCCCCCTTTACATCCCTGTATTCTATCTTCCTTTCCCCAAAAGCCTGCTTCCCATCGTCCTTTACTTTCCTGACCTCTGTGGAACCAGAACCTCCCATTGAAACATGCATACAGAGAATCTATCTAAACATAATGAAGGCAATATACAGCAACCCAAAGGCCAGGATCACACTAAATGGAGAAAAACTCAGAGCATGTTCACCAAAACCAGAAACAGGACAAGGATGTCCATGTCTCCATTCCTGTTCAATGCAGTTCTTGAAGTCTTGTTTTTTTTTTTTAATAATGTGGACTTTTCTAATGCTTTTATTGAAGTTTTGTGTATTTCAGACATCATTTTTCAGTTTAATTTAGATATATTCCCCCTTTCCCTTCCCCCCACATCATGCATTCTGCCATAACTGTCCTGCATCTGTTTCTCAATCTTTTTTTATGTTTAGGAATTCACATTTTCCCCCTTTAATTTTATATTACTCTAAAATATGGATACATACTTTCCACTCATATACAGTAATTACAGAGTCTGAAATAAGTGGTGGGCAGATTCTAGAGCCCATTAAGAGATTTACATTATAACAACATAGTTGTTTTCAGATAAACAGAAATAGGACAATAATGTTGTTCAGCTTGCCTTTCAACTGGGGATTTTGTGTTAACATCCACGAATGAGAGAAATCATTCACTGTTTTTCTGGGACTGTGTTACTTCACTTAGCATAATGGCTTCTAGTTCCATCCGTTTACCTGCAAATTCCATGACGTCATCTTTCTTTACCACTGAATAGTACTCCATCGTGTAGAGGTACCACATTTTTGTCATCCACTCTTCTGTTGAGGGGCATTTGGGTTGGTTCCTGCTCTTTGCTATTGTGAAGAGAGCTTCAATAAACATGGATGTGCATGTATCTTTGTGGTAGGATGAGTCTTTTGGGTATATACCCAGGAGTGGTATGACTGGGTCAGATGGTAGGCTAATTTTGAGTCTTTTAAGGGTTCTCCACACTGCTTTCCATAATGGTTGTACAAGTTTACATTCCCACCAGCAGTGGATGAGTATTCCCCTTTCCCTGCAATCTCTCCAGCATTTGGTGTCTTTTGTTTTCTCCATCTTAGCCAGTCTTATTGGAGTGAGATGATATCTGAAGTGGTTTTAATTTGCATTTCCTTAATTATTAATGATGTTGAACACTTTTTAAGATGTTTCTCAGCCGTCTTTACTTCCTCACTGGTGAAGTCTCTGTTCAGCTCTTTACTCCATCTTTTGAGTGGGTCATTTATTTTCTTACTTCTTTGTTTTTTGAGTAGTCTATATATTCTTGTTGTTAATGCTCTGTCAGATGTATCACTGGTGAAGATTTCCTCCTACTCTGTGGGTTTTCTTAACTTCCTTGATTATTCCTTTCACTGTACAGAAGCTTTTGAGTTTGATGAGGTTCCATTTGTCGACTATTGACCTTATTTCCTGTGCAGCTGCTGTCTGATTTAGAAGTTCTTGAAGTCTTAGCTAGAGAAGATGAGTGAGGAGATAAAGGGAATACAAATTGGAAAGGAAGAATTCAAAGTATCCATATTTGATAAGATTCTCTATATAAAAGAGTCCAAACACTGTGCTAGAGCCAATAAACACATTCAGCAAAGTAGTGGGATGCAAATTTAACACACAAAAGTTGCTAACATTCTTATACACTGTCAACAAACATACTGACAAGGAAACAAGGGAAACAATCATATTCACAATAGCCTCAAAAAAACCATAATGTATCTTGGAATAAATCTAAGTAAGGAAGTGAAAGACTTGTATAATTAAAACTTTCAAGAAGTTGAAAAAGATACCAGAAAATAGAAAGATCTTCCATGCTCACAGAAGAGTAGGATTTATATTGTCAAAATGGCCATTCTACCAAAAGCAATCAACAGCTCTAATGCAATCCCCAATTAAAATTCCAATACAGTTCATCACAGAAATTGAAAAAATATTCTCAAATTTCATATGGAAAAACAAAAACATATAGGATAGCCAAAACAATCCTAAACAATAGAAGAGCTGGAGCCATTACCATGCCTGATCTCAAATTATACTACAGAGCTGTAGTGATAAAAACAGTATAGCACTAGCATGAAAATAGGCACATTGATTGATGGAAAGAGCTAAGGACCAAGATTTAAGTCCATTTACTTACAGCCACAAAGGGCTCAAGAATACACTTTGGAGAAGACAACACTTTCTAATGGTGCTGGTCAAACTGCTACATGTAGAAGAATAAAGCAAGCAAGCTCTCTCTCTCTCTCTCTCTCTCTCTCTCTCTCTCTCTCTCTCTCTCTCTCCCATATAAACCCAACTCCAAATGAATCAAGGACCTCAACATAAGACCTAATAGCCTGAATCTCCCTGAAGAGGAAAGCATAGGGCATATCTCCGTGAACTTACAGCCATGGGACTTTCTGTACAGGACTCCAGTAGTCCAGACATCAATGCCAACAATAAAATAACTGGCCATATAGATACTTATTTTGAGTTCTGTAATGTTTTCCATTGATCTGTTTATCTTTAATGTAATACATTCTGTCTTAATTACTTTATACTTCTACTAACTATTGAAATCAGGGACTATAAATTGTCAATGAACTTCCTTTAAAAATGATTTTGGTTATTTCTGTTCCTTTGTACTTCATGTAATGTTTAACCGTAACTTGACAGATTCTTTTTAAAAATTGTGTTAAAGTCTTCATTGGGATAAAATTGAATGCATGATTCAACCATAAATATAGTATATAATCTCTTAATTTAAGGATTCTTTAATTTCTTTTTTAAGCAATATTTTATGATCAGTGACAGAACTTGAAATTTATCCATTATGTTTGTTCTTTGGTATTTTGTGTTATTTTTCCTGGCTATATAAATTCAATGTTAATTTTCAATTGGTGATGGCTAATAGAGAAATATAATTGAATTTTTCATATTTATCTTGTGTTATGTAAGCCTTGCATCTCTTACTTTGAATTTTCAGTATACATGATTACATTGTATGCAAATAAAAACATTTTTACATTTTTATTTTAAAAAATATATCTCAGGGCTGGAGAGATGGCTCAGCAGTTAAGAGTGCCAACTCCTCTTGCAGAGGACCCTGGTTCGATTCCCAGCACCCAAATGGCGGCTAAGAACCATCTTTAACTCCAGTTCCAGGGGAATCTGATGCCCTCTTCTGACCTCCACAGCATTGCACCACACAGGTGCACCAACCTACATGCAGACAGTACACTCATACACATAATATATATGTATATACACACACGCACATATATATATATATATATATATATATATCCTTTAATTATCTTTCTTTATTGCACTGCTTAATTCCTCTAACACAAGACTGAATGAAAGTTGTGAGAGTAGATATCCTTTTCTTAATCCTGATCTTAGAGAAAAAAATCCAGTCTTTAATGACCAAGTAAGCTACTAACTAAAACTTTTTATGTAGATATGCTTATGAGGTGAGAAAGATTCCATCGGAGGCTGGCAAGATGGCTCAACACATAAAACATTTGTCCTACATGCCTGATGACCTGAGTTCAATCACTGGAATCCGTATAAAGGTGAAAGGAGAAACCTACTGGACAGAGGTGTCCTCTGATATCACACATTTGCCGCACCATGTGTGGACCCACATACATCGTACACACAAAAATAATAATGATTTATTTAAACAAAGATTCTACCCATCCCCAGTTTGCTGAAGTTTTTCTTAACAAACACAAGTTGAATTTTGTCAAAGTTTTTTCTGCATCTACTAAAATGACATTGGGTTTTTACCTTTATTTTATGAATGTGATGAGATAAATTGAGTGTCAGTATTAAATCCTACTTTGATTTTTGGAACAATACCTAGTTGGGCATAATCTACTACTATCCTTTGAATATTGTACTGTATTTGATTTTATAATATTTTGTTAGGGAATTTTAGCCTATACTCATGAGGGATATTGGTACATAATTCCCTTTTTTATGTATTTGATAATAATGGGCTTATAAAATAATTCTGTAAGGGCTCCCATCACTTCTGTTTCCAAAAGGAGTTTATATTAAGACGGGTCTTACTTTACTTTGAATGTTATATGGAACCCACAGACAAGGCCATCCTGTACCTAGTTCTATACCTAGTCCTTCTTAAGGATAATTGAAAAAAAACTTTATTACATTTACTGATTTCTTCAGAGGAGGGCATACATGCCATGGTAACTGTGTGGAGATTGGAACATGCAGGAGTTGATTCTCTCCTTCCATTTTATGGGCTCCAAGGATTAAACTCAGGTCCTAAGGCTTATCAGAAACCACCTTTACCCACCAGACCATATTGCCAGCCCAGGAGGTATTTGTTTTTAACTGATAAGATTATTAATCTTTTTTTCTGTTTCTTTTGGGGTCAACTCTTATCATTGATGGTGTTCAAAGGATTTTTCCATCATCATTTGTCTAATTTATTGCCATTAAGTTCATAACTTTCCTTTTTCATTCTTTCATTACTGTAAGATCTATCGTATCTGGTAATTGTTTCCTGTATCTTCTTGAGCAATTGGAGAGTGCTTTACAAAGCTCGTTAATCTTTTTAAAGAAACAACTTTTAGTCTGAGTATATGTTTTTGCATCTATCAGTATCCCATTGATTTCTGCATTTGTTTTTATTTTCCTCTTCCTTTTACTATGACGGATTTAATTTGGTCTTTTCTAATTCTAAAGCAGAAACTTAGACCTTTAACTTTTTTTTAACATGAATTCATTGTACAAAACAGCAGTCTTCAGGGTAACATTTTTATGCATGTATATAATCTGCTCTGGCTCGTGGACTCTGTTTTACCTGATCCCATCTCCATCTCTTCTCTTGTGGTCCTTTTTTTCTTCCCAAATAGTCTCACCCCTGATTTCAAGTGGTTTTGTTGTCAACGTGATTGTTGTTAAGTATAGATTCCACATGAAAGAGAAAATGTGGTGTTTGTTCTTGTGGGTCTGGCTCATTTTGCTTAACATGTTCGTCTACAATTTCATCCATTTTCCAAATAATATGATTTCTTTCTTAGTGGCTCAATAGCATTCCAGTAGGTTATGACATTTTCTTTAGCCACTCATCTGTTTTATACCTGGTTTTATTCCACAACTTGGCTGTTGTGAAAAGTGCTGGTTAGGGGCTGGAGAGATGGCCTAGCGGTTAAGAGTGCCGACCGCTCTTACAGAGGACCCGGGTTTGATCCCCAGCACCCACATGGTGGCTGAGAACCGTCTGTAACTCCAATTCCAGGAGAACTCCAGTTCCAGGGGAATCCAAGACCCTCTTCTGACCTCCGCGGCATTGCACGACATGGGTGCACAAACCTGTATGCAGACAGTACATTCATACACATAAAAAAATAGATAAAATTTAAAAAAATTTTTAAAAGAAAAGTGCTGCTTAAACTGGCTGTGCAAGTATATCGATACCATGCTCATTTAGAGTGTTTCAGGTATAGACTAGAGTAATTTGGTGGAGTCGTGTCAGTTCTATATTTAGGATTTTGGTGAAGTTATATATTAGCTCCCATAGTGTCTTCACTAACTTACTTTCTTTTTTTTTTTTAAGTGGAAATTATTTATTTATTTATTTATTTATTTATTTATTTATTTATTTATTTTATGTGTATGAATGTACTGTCTACATGTAGGTTTGTGTACCTGTGTCGCGCAATGCCGCGGAGGTCAGAAGAGGGTCTCGGATTCCCCTGGAACTGGAGTTCTCCTGGAATTGGAGTTACAGATGGTTCTCAGCCACCATATGGGTGCTGGGGATCGAACCCAGGTCCTCTGCAAGAGCGGTCAGCGCTCTTAACCGCTAGGCCATCTCTCCAGCCCCCTAACTTACTTTCCTACCAACAATATGAAAAGTGTTCCTTTATCTGGCATCCTTTTCATCATTATTGATTTCTTGATGATAGATTTTCTTTTTTTTTTTTTTTTTTTTAATTTTTATTGATGGTTTTGTCATTTTATACATCATTTTCCAATTCAGTCAAGGCATATTTCCCTTTCCCTTCCCCCCCCCCCACCCCATCCCAGATCATGTATTCTGCATAACTGTCCTGCATTTTCAGGTTTTTTTTTTTTTTCATTTTTTAGCTATAAGTGATAATCCATGAGTATAAGCATCCCTCGTGCAAAAACCAATCTATAGACTGTTGGCCCAAACCCCCACAGTCCCAAACATCCAGTGGAGGTGACAGGTTGTTTGTTCAATCAAGTTGATCAAATGAGTGTCCAGACTACATCGCTGTAGTTTCACCGTTCACCCCAATCGCAGCCTTTACATTCTACCACGCCCCCTCTTCCGCAGATTGTTCCCTAGGCTTAGAAAAGGGGCACAGGTGGATGAGAAGTAAAACTGTCCTCTCTCTCTGGAGCTGTTGACTTGGATTCTGGTCAATTCTGGCTGTTTCCTTTCATGGGCTGACAGTTTGTTCAGGAGTAACCTTTCGATCCTACTAATGAAGCACAAGCAATTAGATATATAGGTATTTAAGCAGCACTAATAGTTATGGTAGGTTACTTTGGCATAGACACATATGTTTGGATGATATGTTAATTCATGAATTACATTTTTACCCCCTGATAAATATAACAGGGTCTTACTGTGGCTTATGACATCTCCTAACCTGTAGAGGCCACTAAACCAATAAAGCAAATACGGGTCTCCCTGAGTCAAGCAAGACTCCACCATCAGCACCAGCTACACTTCACCTGCGTGGAAATACTGTGCAGCAGAGGCAGCCATGTGCCTGTATATCCCAAATCTAATTGGCTGTTGGCTCTCTCCTTGGAGGGATGATAGATTTTCTAACTGGTGTGAGATGGAATTCAATGTAAATTTATTGAAAAGGATGTTGAATACTTCTTTTTTTGTTTTGTTTTGTTTTGGGTGTTTATTTGTTTTATTTTGTTTTGTTTTTTAAGAAGGTATCTCCCTATATCCCCATCTGGCCTGTAACTCACTATGTAGACCATCCCAGGCTAGCCTTGGTCTCACAAAAATCTGCCTGTCTCTGCAAACTGTGTGCCGGGATTAAAGGTGTGCACTACCATGCCTGATGATGTTGAACATTTTAAACGCTTGTTGGCTATTGGTATTTCATATTTGGGGAACTGTTGAACACATTTGCCTACTTTGGGCTTAAAGCATATGCAGCATCTGTCTTCTTCCTGTGCCTAGTACACGTGGCTGTTCGCTTCATCACATGGGGAAAAGTGCATGCTCATGCCAAAGAATTCATTTCCATCCTGGTTGGGTGGCCTGGGGCTAATTGCTTCATTTTTATTTGCTTTATATTCCTCATCTATAAAATGAGAGGACAAGTAGTTTGCCATGTTCGATAACAAAGGAGATGTCAGATCAGGGAGTGATGACATTTAAAGCACAGACTTACGGATATAACCTTGGCCCTGTAGTCTATGGCTACCCAGCCCAGAACACACCTTGCTTTCTATGAGCTATGAAACAAGCTGTGAAAAAAGACAGGTGAATCCATGATAGGCAGTTCCAGAGACATGACTTCAAATTATGATTCAAAACTTTTAAGTGATAGTGCTTTGAAAAGTGTAAAGCCCATACAGATTCATAATATGGGTTTTTATGTTCTGCTTATGAACTGCCCAGCCCAGCAACAGTATCCAGAAATAGAAGAACCAATGTCTTCCTTTCATTATAAGCCTCCAGAGGGCTTTTATTGCATGCTGCCAGACCACTAGATCCTATAAAATCTGAAGCCTTAAGGGACCTAATCATAATTGAAATTAGTGTTTACATGTTACAGATATACAAATTGGGGCCAAGAAAGATTTAACTCTGTCCTCCCCAGATTATTTATCAAATAGTCCTCAGAGACAGGACCAGGATGAGGGACTACAACTCACTTCTTTTTTTTTTTTCTTTTTTTTTTAATTTTATTTATTTCTGTATGTGTATCAATGTACTGTCTGCATGCAGGTCTGTGCACCTGTGCCCTGCAATGCCACGGAGGTCAGAAGAGGGTCCCGGATTCCCCTGGAACTGGAGTTCTCCCAGAATTGGAGCTTCAGACGGCTCTCGGCCGCCATGTGGGTGCTGGGGATCGAACCCAGGTCCTCTGCAAGAGCGGTCGGCGCTCTTAACCGCTAGGCCATCTCTCCAGCCCCTACAACTCACTTCTTAGTTCCTATACTCTCTTCCAAGATTTAGCCTGATTGTCATTAGACCAGGCTAAGCCCCCGGCCTTCCATCCCCACAACTCTGTTGGAGCAGAAGTGTAGTGATGGGGCTTATTACTCAGACAAGGAGAAAAGAGACTAGCACGTTCCAAGATACTAACATTGCCAGTGGGAGGAGCAAGCTGGTGACATCAGAGGAATACAGTATATACAGACTGTGGCACCAGTTACAAGTTAGTGGATTTCCAAGAGTACATGCCCACAGTTTTTATAATGGTTTACTAACATAAGTCTCAAACTCCTTGAAAGTTGGTACATTCAGAGTGGGCTTTATGACATGGAAAGAGAACTAATTAAAGTCAGATAGGAGAAAATGCAAATGTTGCAGAGCCCCAAAATGTTCCATAGTGCACTTTGCCATGACCTCCTCCATGGAGTCAGAGAGTTTATTTCCGGGCATCAATGTATATCAGCAAGCACAGGCTATTTCTAACTAAGATGCTTACCTGAGGCTTTATCTTAAGATTTTGCTGTGTCTCCATCCCATAAGGAACACCCACCTAACTGATCTCAGCCTGCAGCCCCTCTGGAGGTAGAACCGATACCTCCTGACCCTAAGTCCTCAACCCAATTAGCATTGTTAGCATCTCTGGAATGGCCCACATGCCCAGGAGAAGGAACACTCTCGAGCATGCTATTCTAAGGGCTTAGAAATTATTTCCCAGAAGTGTGGGCAAAGGGCAGGCAAGGTTAGATTCTTTGCTCTCCAGTGCCCAGTATAGACTGTCTTCCTAGCAGCCCTCACCCTGACTTCACCAAAGCAGATGCAGAACACCTGTGTTTTGGAGTCAGATGGGTCTGTTTAAGTTCTGCTACCTACACATGTGAGACTTCACTTGTCAGTGATGGATCTGAGTTTTCTTCTTAGAAAATGGAGTTGGAGACACCTAGCCCTGCTGTAGTTAGAGTTCATGCCTTCAATGTCCTTGATGCCATGTTAATTATGTTAGAAATCCAATGAATGAAAGCTCATTTTAATAGACTTTCCTGTTCCTTTCATGGTCTCCCTTTGTTTCTTTCTCTTTATTTCCTTTTCCAATGTTATCTTCCCTTAGAATAGGAAGATGTCACTTCACTTGCTGTGAATAAGGAAATTTGAAATTCAAGAGAATATAATTCTTGCAGTACTCTTGGGATACCACCACCCCCAGAGATGGCACCTGACTGTCTGTTTAACAAAACAAGCTGACTGGGGCCGAGATGAACGAGACTCACACTTTGTAATGACTTAGCTCCACTCCAGGTCTGGTGTAAATTGAAGATGAAAATGTGTTTTCCAAATATACCCAGGCTGCTGCTGATGCCTGGACCTGTCTCACCTTTGATTATGTAATGATCCAGCCTGGGCATCTCTTCCGGACCCAGGCCTTCTGGACCCATGGCTTGACTCACATGCCAGGAAAGTTTCTGGAGAAAGGGCCTATGTAGCTCCCTAGTTCAAGCAAATAGTAGGCTCACTGTACAGGGAAGGTCTCAGGCACACTAGAATACCATCGATCATGTCATGAAGCAAAGTCTTAGTGAGACCACAGAGCTGGCATTGTCCTGAGCTGGATTTATGCATCTTTCAGTGGCCCACCTGATGTTCATGGATACATTCACATAAATGTTCTTACTTTAAAATGTGCTTCTCCAAGGTCACAGACATCCATAGCAAAGTGATATGTGAAGACTGAACTGAAGTAAACTAGAGCAAACGTTCATTTTCCATATGTTTGAGCTACCTTTATGCCTGGCCTCTCCAGTTCAGCTTCAGATTCTGTTTTCTCTGTAAACATTCCCTTCCTTCTTTCATCTGTTTTGTGTCCATTCCTTCTCTTCTATAATCAGGCATTATCTCTGTAAAACTTAAACTCTTCAACTGTAAAATCAGATAAATAGGTCTTCTTCCTTAATTCATTAATTCAACAGGTATTTATTACCTCCTACCTGCAAGGAATTAGTGTAGGGATCCTACAGAAGAAATGAACACTCAAAAATCCCTGCTATTGCCAGGCATGGTGGCACATGCCTTTAATCCCAGCACTTGGGAGGCAGAGGCAGGCAGATCTCTGTGAGCTCAAGGCCAACCTGGTCACATAGTGAGTTCCGGGAAAGCTGGGGCTACAGGGAAACCCTGTCTCAAAAAGACATAAAAAAAAATCCCTGCTATCAGGCTGGAGAGATGGTTCACCGGTTAAGAACACTGGCTGCACTTGCAGAACACCCAGGTTTGATTCCAAGTATGTACATGGCAGCTAACAACCATATGTAACTATACAATCATATATATAAAATAAAAATAAATATTTTAAATCCTTTCTTATTTATATTTTAATAGTAGAAACTTAGACATAAGCAAATAAGAAAATAGTATAGTGGTAATAAATAAATAAATAAATAAATAAATAAATAAATAGTATAGTGGTATGAGACAGTGGTGTATGCTTTGAAGAAGACAATAAGAAAGGGTGCTACTACAGTTGACCAGTGAGATGGCTCAGGAGGTAAAGGCACTTGCTGCCAAGCCTGATGACCTGTTCCATCCCAAGAACCCCAATGGTGGAAGAGGAGAGTTGATTCCTGTAAGTTGTGCTCTGACCTCCACATATGCAATGTGGCACATCTACAAACATACAGACACACACGATGAATAAATAAACATATGTGCTCATAGTTTTAAATAGAACGGTCAAGGACCTTGAAAAGATAAAAAAGTGGAAGTGTTCAAGGGAGCCTTGTGGGCATGACGACAACAGCCACAGTTCAAGGGTTTTCAGATGCACTAAATCATATGCGTAAGAACACTGGTAGCCAGAACAGAGCCAAAGGAAGATGTAGAAAGATCAGAGAAAAGAGGGGGGACAGCACATATAGGATCTTCAGTAGTAACTTTAGGCTAAGGAATGTAAATGCAGAAGAATTGTAGTTACTTTTACTCAAAACAAGGAAGAAGCTACTGCAGGGTTTTGAGTGGAGTCAGGAAATCACTCTATTATACTTGTTATGAATGATTAATTCTATCCTTTTGAGAATAGACTCTGAGCTGGAGAGATGGCTCAGTGGTTAAGAGCACCGACTGCTCTAGTAGAAGACCCGGGGTTTGATTCCCAGCACCCACATGGTGGCTAAGAACCATCTTTAAGCTAGGTGTGGTGGTGCACGCCTTTAATCCTAGCACTTGGGAGGCAGAGGCAGGAGGATCTCTGTGAGTTAAAGGCCAGCCTGGTCTACAGAGTGAGTTCCAGACCAGCTGGGGCTATAGGGAGACCCTGTCTCAAAAAAAAATTTTTTTTAAAGAGAGAACAGGCTCTTAAGGAAACAAGTTACAAATGCAACCAGTTAGGAATTATGACAGTAAGCTAGTTGAAAAATGATCATGACTTGAACCAAGATAGTGCTAGTTCAGGCAGTAAGTAGTCGGACTCTACACATATATTCATGGAGAGACTGTGTGGAATATCTTGGTTCATTACTTATGATTGAGTATAAGAAATGGGAGAGAAAAATGACATAAAACTTTTCGGCCAATAACTGAAAGGATGGAGTTGCCCTGGCAGTGTAAGGCAACTTCTATTTAACCTCTTTCCACCTTGGTTTGCCAATCTGCAAACCAAGAGGTTAGCAAATTGTTTAGAATTATGCCTAGAGAATAAAAGTATATGCTAGCTATCACCACCATTTTCCATCCTGCCAGCCTTCCTCTGCCAACTACTCACACTCTGATAACATCATTTAGTTTTCTTTATCTTCACCATCAAAACATGGGCTTAATGAGGATGATGGCCTCACCCACTATATCCATGCAGTATCATCAGCTTCCACAACAGTGCTCCAGTCTTGGTGTATGCTTGATGAATGTATGAGAAGAAGAATGAGCAAGCCAACACCCAGGCAGCCAGGATTTCTCCATAACTGCTCCCCTGAGAATCAGTACAACAGTCACAAATAATGCTTCACACATTTGCAGTTTTCCATTTGTATTATGGAAAACTTGGTCATGGCAACTCTTCCAACTCAGAAAAGTCTTTCTGCTATGCATAGATGAAAGGAAAGTTGAAATCCACACAGCCATCAGCAGGAGCTCTAAGATTCCCAGGCCCAGCAGTGTAGCCTGTTCCTTCTGAAGCCAAAATCAATGCACCAGGCCATTCTCTAATTAGCAGAGCCGCTGCCCTGCCTCCATCTCCCGATTCTGCTGTCAAGGTGTCACGCATCTTCAGGCTGGCTCTCCATCCCCAGATGGTTCTGCTTGCTGTGCATGGCTGGAGGAGGCAGGAAAAGGGCATGGAGCCAATTAGATTGAAATGGAATCTAGTCTTTGGAGGCCCTTGTCAGGGTGAAGAATATTGGATGTTCCCAAAGATGACACATGTTTCTCTATTTGGGCTGATCTCAGGGGTTAAAGGTCATTTGTAAATAAGATTTGCTCCATTTGGTATGGCAAGGCCGGTTCTCTGTGTCTTTTCTCGTAATCCCTGAGTCGTTCCCTGTGTATTGACATGCCTGCTTGCCTGCAGAAAAGCCCCTTGCACTAGAATGAAGATCTCAGTCCTTTGGAGCTGCTGAAGTAGTAACAGGCTTGTTTGGAAGGGCAGGAATGATCAGCTCACACTGTGCTAGGCCATCCCAGTGAGAAGGGGAAGAGTTTAAGTGGAGGAAAGGGTAAAGCCTTAACAGTTCTTTTTGCTGGGAGAAGGTAAAATAAGCTAAATTCCATTATCAAGCTTTTGTGTTGTTGGTCTAAGTTTTTGTACAGATATTATCCCATGGATGTAACTGTCAAGGAAGTTCTGACTATGAAGAACAAATTCAAAATTAGGACATATTAGCCCAGTTTTAGGAACTCATAAGAATCTACAAACTGTTTGAAATGTATATGTTCAAATAAATTTAGTTACCAACCACTTAGAAGAGGGCACTAGCTGTTACATATGAGACAGCAAGTGTCTAATGATTTAGAAATGCAATTTCCTAGCAGTCCCATGGCCTAAGAGTTGATTACTAGTGTTCATCCCACAGAAAGAGGACCTCACCAGAGTTCTGGGGCAGTTGAGGACTCACAAGCAGTATGCAGTAAGACTGGGACTTGCAACAAAGTAGACTATAATTATATGAAAAATAGACTGAAAGGGCCCTTTTCATCTGATGTTTTATATTGGTGGTATACTGACAGTAATCAGGGCATCTCAGTAAATTTAAGAGCCAAGATATTAATCACCTGTGTGCAGAGATGGAATCCAGAAATGGATCTAAGTCTTTGCAGCCATGGATCTCTTGGCTGTCTGCATCTCCTCTGCACAGCTGACCTCATTCACCAGCTAGAAATGGCCGTCTTGTGGTTGAACACAGAAGCTCCTTGGCCTTTTCCTTCCGGTTCTCATAGTTACCTCTCAGCAGTCTCCCAGGCAGATGTGACTTTACAGAAAACAAATACTAGACCAAACCAACAGATACTTGAAAGTAGAATCAGAGAGGCACCACTGGAAACATTGAGTTACACCTTAACGGATCTGAGTAGCTCCTCATTCCACACCCCTGTCTAGAGACTATGACACTTGTGCTACTAAACATTGGCTTTCAGGAGGCAAGAGTGTGTCCTTTGTCCCAGGCATCACCACATTAGAGGGCTAGCATAGCCCATTTTGTCCCCCTAAAGCTTCATATCCCCCTTTATAAAGATCAACATCAAAAGTCAGGTCAATTTCACTGTGACTTGGCTTCCTATATATGTTCATTAACCCAGATTATTCACATGTTAACATTCCCCAAGGACAGAGCCCCCCTGCCCATGAACCTCTCAGTGTTCTAAAGCACTTTGTCCCATGGTTTAGACAAAGCAATGTGTATCCACAGGCTCCAGCCTATGAAGGACCAGTTGCCAACTTATTTAAATTGGATTTTTTTTTTTTATGTGTATGAGTGTACTATCTGCATGTAGGTTGGTGCACCTGTGTCATGCAATGCCGTGGAGGTCAGAAGAGGGTGTCAGATTCCCCTGGAACTGGAGTTAAAGACGGTTCTCAGCCGCCGTGTGGGTGCTGGGGATCGAACCCGGGTCCTCTGCAAGAGCAGTTGGCACTCTTAACCACTAGGCCATCTCTCCAGCCTTGGATTTTTTTTAATCATAAATAATGTGTATCACATTCACACACATACTCCTCAGCGACCCCATTTTCAACTGGTTTACTTACTGTAACCATTTCTCCTGCCAGTTCTCAGCTGAGCAAATTGGCACTAAGCCAGTATAATCAACAATAATAAGGAAGATGAATGGGCTGGGCCAGGAGATGAAATCGGTTTTGATTACCTGGTTTTGTGAATAGGCACACATACAGTATGCTTCTCCACCAAAGCTACATTGTTGACCAGAAAGGGGGGGGGTGGCTTTCCTTAAAAATTTCACAAGAGATGTGGGGCAACATCAAGAAAGGACTTCTCAGCGTGAGTAGAGGCTGGCTCCAGCTCTCCAGGAAGAGAAGGGAACACACTCAGGGATAAGCTGCAAACAAAGAATCAGAGTCAGGGAAGAATCTGTGCCTGAAGGACTTGAAATTCTTGATGCAAGAGGCTAGTAATTGTGAAGAGTACTTTATATCACAAAACAAAGGTCAAAGTTCCTTAGTCAAAGCCTGATTGCAGAGCCTTTCAGACATATTGACTCATAAGAAAAGTTTTAAGAGAGTTGGCTTTCATTGGAATTCAGTTCACGGGATCCTGGAGTGAAGAAGTGTACTTAAGAAGCTTGTTAGATCTTTTCCAGGAAAGGAAGCCAGTGTTTTCATGTCAAACTTCATTGCACTCAGGGTTTTCTTAAGCATCTTTAAAAAAAATACAATACAAGCTTACTGTGCTAGATAGCTTTAGGGTCAACTTGACACACCTGGGTTAAAAGAGCCTCAGTTGGGTATTGGCTCCATTGGATTGGCCTGTGGCCACATCTGTGGAGTATTGTCTTCATGGTCGAGCAGTGTGGGAGGGCCCAGCCCACAAGAGTGGTGGGCTGGGCATGAGCCAGGGGAGCAAGCCAGTGAACAGCATTCCTCCATGGCCTGTGCTTCAACTCCTGCCTCCAGGTTCCTGCCCTGAGTTCCTTGGGCTCCCTGAGTGATGAACTGTGACCCAGGAGATGTGAGCTGAATAAACTCTTTCCTCCACAAGTTGGTGTCGGTCAGAGTGTTTTGTCACAGCAATGGAAGACAAACTAGAACACTTACCATTCAGTGTTTGAATCTTGCTCCTTAATATATGTTTGTAAAAGGACTTATTTCAAGGGCTTAGTTTTCCCTTCATTTATGTTCATGATTAGTGTTGGTATTTTTGTGGCATGCAAACAATTTCCACAAGCATCACACCAGTGGGAGATAAAGGTTTCTGTTGTATCTAGTAGATTTGCCAGCATAAAATGATTAGATTAGGCATTCCAGACAGACCGTGATTTCTGTAGCCTTAGGTCACCAGTGCCTTAGGAAGAGTTACATTGCAGAATCCTTCCTCAAGGAGGAAAGCAATTGCTTTAGAGCCATTTGTTGAGGTTACAACTCCATATGTAATAGGGAAATGGGTTAACTACCCCAATAGCTCTCTTAATTTTTCTTGGAAAATCAGAATTAGAGAATGTGGAATTCAAGAGACCTACCTCCATTTAAAACTCAACTGGTTCTGGGGCTGGAGAGATAGCCTAGCAGTCAAGAGCACCGACTGCTCTTACAGATGACCCAGGTTCGATCCCCAGCACCCACATGGTAGCTAAGAACCGTCTGTAACTCCAATTCCAGGAGAACTCCAGTTCCAGGGAAATCCAAGACCCTCTTCTGACCTCCGCGGCATTGAACGACACGGGTGCACAGACCTACATGCAGACAGTACAATCATATACATACAAAAATAAATAAAATTAAAAAAAAATAAAATAAAACTCAACTGGTCCTTCATGATTTGATCTTTAGAAAAATCATTTAACCTTCTGAGATAGACTCTTCATTGTTAAGGGATAATAACAGTAATGACCCTGCCAGGCAATGCTAAGTTTTAAAACATAATCTCAATGGGTCCTGGCGCATAATGTTGACATGCAACCCAATTCTCATCACAAAAAGAAATAGTTTATTATGAAGGCAAATATGAGCATCCATGGCATGGGAATACAGATTTAGGTTCCTGTGAATTTCATGTTTGAACATGGAAGCAATTTCATGAATTTTATAGTAACAGAACAAAGTAAGTCATAAATCAATGCACTCTTTTTTGGTCTTTTTGAGACAGGGTCTCCCTGTAGCCCCAGCTATCCTGGAACTCCTTATGTAGACCAGGCTGGCCTTGAACTCAATGCACTTTTCAAATATGTTGGTGGAAAGATTAAACACAATGTTACAACATAACAGAAACCTCACCTATAGGCCTCAGATGCTAGATAATGACACCCTTTCAGTTAATGGAACCAAGGGTTTTAAGTTAAAACATTTCACAAAGAGGTGTTCAAGGAGTAGCTATCTAGGTTGCTAATGATAGCCAAAGATCAATTGTAATTAGGCTCTAGGGCTGCAACATTCCAAACTCTGTCCACAATCACTGCAGTTCTAATCAATTGATCAGCTTTGCAGACGGTTCAGTTTGAAGATGCATGTTTTATTTTTTTTCTGGGAAATTTCATTCATAATAGGAGGGACCAAAGAATGATAGCCATAGGTTTTAAGCATTTTGTTATTGTTTATGATAATCAAAATAACATTTTCACTATAAATTTTGGGTCATTTTCCCAAATTGTGGCTTTTTATATATGTACCTGTTATTCAACATACATTTCAAGCCCCTACTTTGTGAGCCAGGCATGGTTACACACTCCTTTAATCCCAGCACTCAGAAGGCAGAAGCAGGCAGATCTCTGTGAGGTTGAGGCCAGCCTTGCCTATAGCAAGTTCCAGGACAGCAGAGGCTACAGGGAGACACTGCCTCCAAAAAAGAGAAATTCCAACCTTGTGCCATTGCTGAGGTAACTCTCAGGCCAGATATAGTCCCTGCCCCCAATCTTTCTAGAGACCAATCAAAGCAAGCCAATGAAAATGAACTGTTGGTGCTGTGCCCTACTTCGCTTGTTTGTATAGACCCTTCCAGCAGACGGTTCCCCTCCATTGCCTCCTGATTCTTGACCCCGAGAGACAAGACCATGACTAATAAGATTTTGAAAACTTCCTTCTTTCTTTTGCTTCTGGAACAGGTTTTTCTTTGCTTGCTTTTTCCTTCATCTTATCCTGGCTTTAAGTGGCCTTCCTAGGAGGCCTAGAGCAAACCCAGCCTGTTTTTCCATCCCACACCTAGCTCCTCAGCTTATCTCTTGTGTCCTAGAAGAATAAAAGCTTGGGGCATGTGACTGATCATCGAATGGCTCTCCTGAAGTAGCTCAGTACAGTGTGATAGTTTTGTACCCAGGTTCATGACCCACAAAAAGATGAATTTCTTTAATTTTTTTTTATTTCTGTATGTGTATGAATGTACTGTCTGCATGCAGGTTTGTGCACCCGTGTCATGCAATGCCTCGGAGGTCAGAAGAGGGTGTCGGATTCCCCTGGAACTGGAGTTCTCCTGGAATTGGAGTTTCAGACGGTTCTCGGCCGCCATGTGGGTGCTGGGGATCGAACCCAGGTCCTCTGTAAGAGCAGTCAGCACTCTTAACCGCTAGGCCATCTCTCCAGCCCCAAACCTTCTCTTATGACCTGTGGAGTCCAAGTGAAGATGTGTAACTTATTCTGAGTCCGGGTTTTCAATTCTGTAATGTAGAAATAATGATAGTTCTTACCTTCCAGGGTTCTTCTGAGGATTAAATACGTTAATTCACAAAGAGTTATCTTAGTGTGTGCTGTTTGATAAACTGTCAACAAATTTATTGCCATTAAAGTGAGTGTTACAGAAAAAAAATGCTTTGTTTTGGAACAATCTGCCCTATGTCCAATGAGCACTTGAACTACCAACAGGAGAAATCAGTTCTTCTACGTTTCATTTATTTTTTTTTTTTATCAAATCTAGACCCGTGTCCCCCCCATCCCCCACCCCACCAGAGCTCACGCATTCTGCCAAAATGCTTTTCATCTCTTTCTCAGTCTTTCTCAATATTCTCCATGTGGAAGTTGACTGTTTTGAGCAGAAGTTCACTGTTTCAGTCAGTTCTTTGATGCAGTCCTTTCCGTTGTTGTTGTTGTTGTTGTTGTTGTTGTTTCCAATATGCATCACTCCCAACTGCTTTGGACAAAAGCTCTAGGGGCCATGCACAAGAAATAACTTACAACTAAGTAATTGGCACTAGCATCCACAGATGAGGGATACCATTCGTCGTTTGTTTTTTCTGGGACTGTGTTACTTCACTCAGCATGATGTCTTCTAGCTCCAGCCATTTTCCTGCAAAGCTCATGATGTCGTCTTTCTTTACTGCTGCATAGAACTCCACAATGGAGCAAGTTTTAACATGCCAATTCTTGCATTTGATTTTGACTTAGTTTATCATGTTTCCCCGTCCATCCTTCCTTCTCCAAATATAAGTATTATCACAAATTTAGGATTAGTTTTCATACACATGTTTTACATGCTAAGTATGAACTCAGAAAAAATATTGTTTTGCATAAACAATATATAGTTTTGTTAGAAATTTTATTTATAACAGAAACTTAATTTTACGCTGAATATTTACTTTTTTCCTTACAGAATATGCAGTTTATTCATGGTAACAGTGAATCCAACTAAAAGACTATATATCCCAACTTCTCATGAAGAGATCAGGGCAGCCAATGAGATTGAACTACACCAATGAGATGAAATTTTAAAGTTTAAGTGTCACTAGGCTTTTCCTAAATCTTCAAAGAATCTACATTGGCCAAATACAACTTTTGTTATTTGTTATTTTTTTATTTCATGTGTATGAGTGTTTTGCCTACATGTATGTAAGTGTACAACATTCATCTAATGCCCTTAGAGGCCAGAAGATGTCAGGTCTCATGGAACCGGAGTTTCAGAGGGTTGTTAGTCCCCACGAGGGTACTAGGAATTGAATCCAGGTCCTCTGGAAGAGTAGCCAGTGCTCTTAAACACTGAGCCATCTCTCCAGCTCTGAAATATACCTTTTGCTTTCTGTACTTTCTTTTCTTTACCTGCTTAAAAGGAGACCAATGGGACATGCTCCAGCACCCACCCGCCTTTGGTTCAGGACATTACCTTGGTGTCGGAAACCAATGCTGAGGACAGTGGAGCAGAAAGATGTAGATCTCTCATGACTTTTGAGCCTCCATAACTACTGTAGATGACCTACTTCTCCAAAGGTTTTAGGTCATAAATAAATCTCTTAGTTAAGCCTCTTATTATGATTTTGTTAAATGTAGCTAAGAAATAATCACCCTGTATCTGTCATCTTTGGAGTTGCATGTTTTAGTCAGCATTATATTCTTGTTCCTCAGGATTCTGTTTCTTCAGTGACACAAATATAGTATTTAAAGTAGCAATCCTAAAAATAAATAAATAAATAAATAAATAAATAAATAAATAAATAAATAAAGTAGCAATCCTGAGCCGGGCGTGGTGGTACATGCCTTTAATCCCAGCACTCAGGAGGCAGAGGCACGTAGATCTCTAGGATTTCAAGGCCAGCCTGGTCTACATAGCAAACCCCAGCCTAGCTGGGGCTACAGGGAGAACCTGTCTCAAATTAATAATAATAATAATAATAATATTTAGTAATAATAATAGTAGTAGTAGCAACCTTGGAGTTAGCCTGGCTGGCTCATGGCCCCACTCTGACACTGATGGCTCTGACCTCTTTGGGTAATCAGTTAGACTTCTCAATACCTTATTTTGTTCAGTCTAAAACACAGAGTTGTCCTGAGAACTGAGTTAATAGCCACAAAGCAGCTAAAGCAAAATGACACTTACTGAGACTTGCTAACTTTTCTATTATTTTTACTCTTCATAGTTTATTTTTCCTTAATGAATAACATTTTTGGCTGTTCTTTAAAGTAGCATCCTTATTGAAATGTGTGTATTTCATGCAGAACATCTCACTCATCCCTGTACCCCCTTCTCCACTGGTACCTCCCACAGCTTCCCCACTGGAATTCATACATTCTGTCATCTGTGTCAATGCCCATCGTGTCAAACTGGTGCAGTTTTTCTATTTTGTATAGCCTGCTTTTCACTGCTATATAGTATTCCAGACGATGAATATGCTAGCATATATTTTTCCATTCTGCTGTGGTATAGCCATTTCCATTTTTAATCTTCCTAAAAGGTGATGGAATAAGTATTTCCAAATATGTCTCCTTGTGCACAGTTGCATGGATTTCTCCATGGTATCCACCGAGGTAGGTCTAAGTATGTACTTTCAAAGTGCGTCCATAAAGCAAAAACACTTTCAAATGTATCAAAACAACTTCCATATGAAAGTGTCTGTCGTCTTTGCCAAATCTTAAATTAATTAAGCTTTAATTTTTTGCTGGTCTGGTGGTGCAACAGATAGAGCTTTGTTGTTTTAATTTGCATGTCCTTGATTACTAGCAAAACTAGGAGGAATTTTGTATGGGTTTCCCCTTTTGTCAGTCATTTCTTTCTCTCCTGGGTTGTTGGCCTTTTCTTTCTTGAAAGTGGATATTTAATAATGTCACCAGCATCTTCTCCCAGCCTTGGAAATGATAAGGCTATTCTCCTATGTGTGTTTTAAACCCATCCCTCCTTCCCTCAGAAAGATCTTTGACATATTTGAAATTTATTTGCCATTTGTAGTATGAAATTGAAAACTTTATTGTTGCGATTGCTGCTGTCACATTGGTTATCAATGAGTTCAGCATTTATTAGCCCATCTGTCTGTACTGACTTGCCAAGCCATATCTGTCAAGCATCAAGCCCTCATGCATGCATAGGTCTGTTGTCCTCCCTATTTTTTATATTATTTACCTATTTCCTAAACTGGTGCCAATATTCACTGTCCAAATCTCGGTCTCTTCAGGGTCTTTAATCTACGAGATGATGCATAAGCTATGACTTGCTGGCATGGTGCAGATAAATCATAGTTAAATGTTCCCCTAGTCAGGCAGATCTTCCAACTCCATATATAAGACAAGTCTGAGAGCCTTAGCCACACAGCAGGAATAGACTGAACTCAGGCTCACATCTTACCTCTCTTTCAATACACCATTGGATGCCTGACTCCAATCCCATCATGCCCTTCTGCTACCACCAGAGACTGGCCCACATGATTCTGTACTCAGCAACAGTCCACCTCAGTCTTGTGGACAGCAAAGCCATCTATCTTACCAATGCTCTAAGGACAGAAACATTGTCTGGATATAATATTTATACCCTCAATAATTAAGAAGCACTTGCGGCAGAAACAATCCAATTAGAGGTTTAAGACCTGACCAAACCCCACATAAGCAACTTCCAAGAAGAATTACAAAAGGGGAAATAAATTTCTACTCACCAGATGGAGTGCAGTCTCCTTGAATCTTTCATGAAGGAACAAAACGAAATTACTGGAGAAGATGATAGGCAGTTAGATATAGCTTCCTGCACAAGTTCGTTTACTTTCATCTCAATTTTCTACATAAGAAAAATAAGCCAAAACACCCAAGAGAGAAGTCTGTGCTATAAATCAGACAGTGAA
Source organism: Rhizomys pruinosus (assembly GCA_009823505.1). Lineage (NCBI taxonomy): Eukaryota > Metazoa > Chordata > Mammalia > Rodentia > Spalacidae > Rhizomys > Rhizomys pruinosus. Next base: position 382,597 of record VZQC01007170.1, on the reverse strand, counting down.
GTCTCCATGACACCCTAAAAATGTTAAGATGGTTGTCAAGTCCTCTGGGAACCAGGAAACAGCATTGAGTCCGCCTTAGCCTCCTTAGTCAGAAAGCAATCGGATGGTGGTTTTCAAATACTCAGGTTCTCTGGCCAAAAACTTGAAATGAACAGGGTCAAATGAAGCCTCAGGAACAGAGTTCAGGAGAATATATTTCCCAGAGGCCTGTGTATTCCCAACCCCATCATGTATTCTAGCCAGGAGACACCATACTACCATCCTGAAGACTGCTGGTGGCTGACAGACTCGTAACTCCTCTGCTTTTCTGTGTCCCACAAGAGCCTTTTCTATATAAGCCAGAGTAGTACTGAAGTGACAAAACTTGTTTCTACACTTCCTTGACATTTCTTTTTATATGTTTTCTTTATTTTCCTGTTTCTGGGTTTGCGGTTGTATCACTGGACATTATTAGTCACAGTCCCCATTGCAATGGGTACAGACCATCTTCTGCTGATTTCACAAGATTAAGAAGCTCAGGTAAAGGAAACAACAGTAATATTCAGGCTATGAGAAAGGAAACCGATTTTTACTTCCATTACTGTCTTTGTGACTTTAAGCAAACCATCTAACTTCTCTTTGTCTTTATTATTATTGCGAGTTTTAGATATAATGTATATAATTATATACATCCCATAAAAAAGAAAAACTAGCTTCATCTGTATAATCTATAAACCTTCAGATATAGCCATACTTTCAAACCTACAGTCTCATCATATTTAATAATTCAAAACAAGCAAGCTCCCATCTGCAACTTTTCGACTTGACCTAGTCAATTTCAGTTCCATGATATGTAAATATCAAGTCGTTGCTAAGAGGGATCTGAAGGTTCGTGAATAAATGAGATAACATATGAGAAATAAAGGACAGGTGTATTAGTCGCTTTCCTGTTGCTGTGATAAAACACCATGACCCAGAAAACTTAAGAGTTTATTGTTCCAAGTTCCAGTGGGATCAGAGGCCATCATGTTGGGGGAGGCATGGCAAGGTGGCTGGAGCAGAAGTAGAAAGCTAAGCATCTACATCTTCATGCAGGTACTGGAAGCAGAGAGCAGGGCTTGAGACTTCTCTAAGCCCACCCCCAGTGATGTGCTTCCTCCAGCAAAGCCAGACCTTCTAAGACCTTCCAAAACAGCACCAACTGGGGACAAAATGTCCAAATGCTTGGAGGCTATGGGGAAGGGGGGGAATTCTCATTTAAACCATCACAATAGGGAACAAACATTAAAAGCTTGTGAATTGGGATCTGAGAAGCCTACTCTGGGTCTTCTGGGGGAGAGTTTGCTGAGAAGCAAGGGGCCATCCTTATCACGGGAGGAGTTCTTAGACAGAACTCCCCCTGAGCAAAGGTGAGAGATTTGTCATCACAAGCCACAGGACAAGAGTTTTGCAAAAACTTCCCCAATAATTCGCCTACTTCAAAACTCAGTTTACTCTTAGTTTCTGAGACTCCAGGAGTCAGAAGTGATAAGATCCCAACAATTTTGTTTCAGTGCTTTATAACAGGTGTTAACTATGAACAAAATTAATTTCAAGTTTATGTCTGGAGAGGCAAGCATTAAAAACTTCAAGGGAACAGCTCCTTTGTGAAATCATATACCGTACATTGAAAGTTAAATGAATTATGGTGGTATATTGATGTCAGTTAGAAGGTTCCCTCATTTGTTTCATTCCAAATGCTTCTCATTATCCTCACAAAACTTAGTCCCAAGGAAAGGGAAATTCTCAATTAACTTAGCCACAGATACTTCTAACTGGGAATACAAGAGAACTTCATTCCCATGCTGTGGAAAAACCACTATAATACAGACCTAGCCTACCTCAAACTATTATTTGGGAAAGAAAATGGAATAGTAAAGATGGAGCTTTCTGGAAATATTCAAATAATTACAATGTATAAATTGTTCATTTTTCTTTATCATACAAACAGCACACCTTAGCAGTGGTTACTACACCTAGGTAGGAGTTTATAAAGAGATGGCTGTTCCCAGGAGGCACTAGGGTACAGTGGTGACTGTTCCTAGGAGACACTGGGGTAGAGTATGACTGACATATAAAAGCCTTTGATTCAGACACACACATAGCTGAGTACATGGGACTAAGAGCTAAAATGGGATAAGGACAGAGTACTGTAAAGCCCATGAGACGCCAGTGATGGCATTTTCGCATAGCTTAATGCTTTGCACCTCCATTTTGCTGCCTGCAATGTATGTCTCTTAGGCTGGTTCCACTTCCTGTATCTCCCAGGCTGGCTCTACTCCTGTACATATCTCCCAGGCTGGTTCCACTTCCTGTTGCATCTCCCAGGCTGGTTCCACTTCCTGTTGCATTCCCAGGCAGGTTCCACTCCTGTATGCATCTCCCAGGCTGGTTCCACTCTTGTACGCATCTCCCAGGCTGATTCCCCTCCTGTACACATCTCCCAGGCTGGTTCCACTCCTGTACGCATCTCCCAGGCTGGTTCCACTCCTGTACGCATCTCCCAGGCTGGTTCCCCTCCTGTACACATCTCCCAGGCTGGTTCCACTCCTGTACGCATCTCTCAGGCTGGTTCCACTCCCGTATGCATCTCCCAGACTGGTTCCACTCCCGTATGCATCTCCCAGTCAGGTTCCACTCCCGTATGCATCTCCCAGGCAGGTTCCACTCCTCGTGCATCTCCCAGGCTGGTTCCACTCCTGTATCCATCTCCCAGGTTGGTTCCCCTCCTGTACGCATCTCCCAGGCTGGTTCCACTCCTTTACGCATCTCCCAGGCTGGTTCCCCTCCTGTACGCATCTCCCAGGCTGGTTCCACTTCCTGTACGCATCTCCCAGGCTGGTTCCACTCCTTATGCATCTCCCAGGCAGGTTCCACTCCTGTACGCATCTCCCAGGCTGGTTCCACTTCCTGTACGCATCTCCCAGGCTGGTTCCACTCCTTATGCATCTCCCAGGCTGGTTCCACTCCTGTATGCATCTCCCAGGCTGGTTCCACTTCCTGTACGCATCTCCCAGGCTGGTTCCACTCCTGTACGCATCTCCCAGGCTGGTTCCACTCCTGTACACATCTCCCAGGCTGATTCCACTCCTGTACGCATCTCCCAGGCTGGTTCCACTCCTGTACGCATCTCCCAGGCTGCTTCCACTCCTTATGCATCTCCCAGGCTGGTTCCACTCCTGTACGCATCTCCCAGGCTGGTTCCCCTCCTGTACGCATCTCCCAGGCTGGTTCCACTCCTGTACGCTTCTCTTCATGGCAGATGCCTCACAGCTCTGTCTTCATCAAAACCCAGGTTTCACCTTCACACTTCACACTGTTGTCTTCCAGAACTCAGCGCTCTCTCAGAGCCTTCACAGCTCCCATACAGCGCCTGGCCTCAGTGGCTCAGTGGCTCAGTGGCTCTCCGAGGAAGAATCGTTGAGCCCCTCACTCTTGCACGTTTCATGCATCCAAAGGCAGCACCACATGGATGACAGTACCGCATTTCCTTACCAGCTGGGGTAGAGCCACACCCTTAACCGCACTTGCAGCAGCTTTTGTAGTTTGAAGCAATTCCTTTCTAGGAGTAGAAGACCCCCTAAGCCTTCTCCTTCCATAAACTGGAAGCTTAGCTGAATGGAGACTTACTCTAAGGGTACCCTTTGCCTTGTTCCTGGGAAAAGCAGAAGGCCTACATTTAAGGTCTCTAATCCCAGCGTCTGCAGCTGCCTGCCTCCCCTTCCGTCTGTCATGTTTTCCTGATGTCCTTTTCCGTCCAAACTGTGCATCTTTCTGCTCTACTTCCTCTTTTTTATTGTAGACCTGCATAAGAATTATCAGTAACATGGGCCTGGAAAGATGGCTCAGCAGTTAAGAGCACTGGCTGCTCTTCCAGAGGACCCAGGTTCAATTCCCAGCACCCTCGCGGTGGCTAACAACCATCTGTAACTCCAGTCCCAGGGGATCTGACACCTTCTTCTGACTTCTGCAAGCCTTTTTGGGAAAGGCCTTCATCAGAGGGTGTACACACAGGTCAGAATGAGAACCTGAGATGAAAATATTAGAAATATACATGGGCTGTAGCAACTCCCTTGTCTTATAGACAAAGGCACTAAGGTCCAGGAAGAATATGGAATCGCTTCCCAGGGTCAAACAGCTGATGAACAGTTGTTAAGCCAGATGGCCTGGCTTGGGTTACCCTTGAAAATCTCCATGAGATCAGGGTGAACCCGAATCCCATATCCTCATACCCAGTGCCAGGACCATTGTTCCCGCAGCTTCCGGAATTCCTATGGGGTTTGTTCTCTGGGTCCTCTACTGCTGTGATTTCCAGCATCTGTGTTTCTCATTCTCCAGCCTGTCTGTGGCCCTCCTTTTATCCTCTCCCTCTGGCATTGTGACAGATACAGAGACAGTTCCTTCTTGCCTCAGAGGCATTTATTCTCAATCAAACAATACCATTAAAGGTCAACAAACCTATGTTGCAAAATTTTATTAATAATTTTTAAGTCACGTAGCATAATGTTCTAACATATTGCCATTTTTTTAAACATGGGTATTTATCTTTCTTTTTTTATTTTTTTTATTAATTTTATTTATTTTATTTCTGTATGTGTATGAATGTACTGTCTGTATGTAAGTTTGTGCACTCGTGTCGTGCAATGCCGTGGAGGTCAGAAGAGGGCGTCAGACTCCCCTGGAACTGGAGTTCTCCTGGAATTGGAGTTTCAGACGGTTCTTGGCCGCCATGTGGGTGCTGGGGATCGAACCCGGGTCCTCTGTAAGAGCGGTCGGCGCTCTTAACCGCTAGGCCATCATATTTTTAAGGGAACATTTCACCTCTTTTTAAAACAGGCTGTCTACCCTTTTCTACCAAAAGTCACAACAGCTGTCATCTTAATTTTTTCATGCTTTTATTCCCCCTCCCTTTTCCTCTTCCTCTTCCTCTTCCTTTGTGCTTCCTTTGACTCTCTTCCCCATTGTGATAACAGTATATTTCTTCACTAAGGAACTTCTGGAAGCAGGTCTCTATGTTAATTTTTCTCTCTTCACTTTAAAATTTTATTTATTAATTTTATTTTATGTGTGAGAGTGTATTGCTGGCATGTACGTAAATGCACCCATGTTGCATAATACCCACAGAGGTCAAAGAAGGTGTCACCTGGAACTGAAGTTATAGGGGTTGTTAGCCACCATGTGGGTGCTGGGAACTGAACCCAGATCCTCTGTAAGAGCAGCTAGTGCTCTTAACTGCTGAGCCATCTCTCCAGCCCCCTCTCTCTTCACTTCTAAGTCTGACCCCATGTTCTATGTGCTAAACCAGGAACCAAGTTCATCTGTCCCTGACAAAGCTCTTCCTAAATTTCCTGCTCCCTGAGGGTGCCACCTCTGATTTCCTGGCATATTTATCAGTGTATACCTTGTGCCACGTGTATGTCTGAGCACAGTGCACTAAGCCAGCCAGTCTGTCCTGTTGCCTTTTAATTGCTTGTACCTGTATGAACTTTGAACAACTTTTTTCACCCTTCAGTTAAACGATGATTTATTCAGTGTCTGTGAGCAGCTTATTCCCTTTTAATCAGACCTAACTTAATTATTTTGTTGGTAAAACAAACCAAAAGAATCTATCAAACAGCTTTTAAGTGAAATCACATTTCTGCCTGGAGGGATATTAAAAATGGAATTATGCCTCTCATTTTACCTGTCTCTTACAAAGAAAAGAATGCCTACATTGTCTTTTAATTTCCCTTGATCTTTCACCTTTCATTGGAAAGATAAGTGAGAAATCAAGGTTAGACTAGAGAGGGAAATTGGGACAAGCAGTCACAGCATTCATCGGAGAGCACACACAAGTGTTTGAGAACGTGTTACCGCAGGTTTGCTGAGTGGCAACTCTAAGACACTGGTTGACTTGGGTAAGCGTCCCACCTCTGTCCCAAGAGCTTCTTGCTCAGAGGGGTCTTAAATAGGATGAGAAAGTCAAACTTTCCAGTTCCCCATTCTCACACATCCTGGACTTATGCTTGCCTCTAGACATCCAACTCTGATTCAGGAATGGCTTGGTTTCTTGGCCATTGTATGCTCTTCTCTGACGATTGTTGGTGCTCACCCACTGCTGCTAATCAAATGGTCTCTCCAGCTATCTTTGCATATGAATATATGGATGAATATGCAAAGATGAATATGAATACACGGTCAGTAATCATTTCGTTAGTTCAAGAGCTCCACTTTCCTGACTCTGCACCTCACTAAGGGCCTTGTTTTAGTTCCTTCTGCTGTATATATGTATGTTTGTATGTATGATATATGGATGATGTATGTATGATGTGTGTATGTGTGATATATGTATGTATGCTGTGTGTATGTATATATGATGTATATATACCTGAGGATGTATGTGCATCCAAGTGCCTGCAAAAGCCAGAAGAGGCCATCAGATCCTCAGGAACTAGAGTTATGGGTGGTTATGTTATGCCTGATATGGGTTCTGAGAAACAAACCCACATCCTGTGCAAGAGCAGCCAGTGCTCTTAACCACTGAGCCATCCCCTAGTCCAACCTGGGTTTGTTTGTTTTTTTTGGGGGGGGGTTGGCATTTTTGAGACAGGGTCTCCGTTTAGTCCCGGCTGGCCTGGAGCTCACTCTGTAGACCAGGCTGGTCTTGAACTCACAGAGATCCACCTGCCTCTGCCTCCCAAGTGCTGGGATCAAAGGCGTGCACCACTATGCCCAGCTAGTCCATCCTGTTTTAGTTCTTGCCTTCCTTTGCTATACTAGTACATCCAGCCTTCAGAGCCCAAAGATATAAAATATATTTTATTTATTATTTGCATATTATGTGTCTGAGTGTATTGCCTAAATGTGTGTAAGTGCATCCATGTCAAGCAATGCCTATAGAGGACAGGAGAGGGTGTCAGGTCCCCTAGAACTGGAGTTACAGACAGTTGTTAGCTGCCATGTGGATACTGGGATTTGAACCCAAGTCTTCTGCAATAACATCAGTGTTCTTAACCACTGAGCCATTTCTCCAGCCCCCAAGAGCCCAAGGATCTCTTCTGCCATCCAAGAATATACATGGCAGTGGTTATAATTCAGTATTTATGGATTAATAAAATATATGATAGATCATACCAGGAAATCAGCAATGGCTTTGAAGAAATGTCTCCTATATGGAGCATCCACAAGTTCTCTGACGTCTTGATACTAGTACACTATCTCAAGACAGTGTTTAAGGGCTTATTCTTTTGGCTTCAAATTTTGAATAGGACACTCAGCTACAGGGTGCAGAGTATTTGGAAATTGTAGACTTTTTTTTTCATCAGCTAAGAAAGCATTAGGATGTGATGATATGACCTTATACTGTTACAAGCTGCACACCAGTCCAGTAGATTCATCTTATGACCAACTCTTTGAAGAAATGTTATTTAGGGGCTGGAGAGAACGCCTAGCGGTTAAGAACACCGACTGCTCTTGCAGAGAACCCAGGTTCGATCCCCAGCACCCACATGGCGGCCGAGAACCGTCTGAAACTCCAATTCCAGGAGAACTCCAGTTCCAGGGGAATCGGACACCCTCTTCTGGCTTCCATGGCATTGCATGACAAGGGTGCACAAACCTGCATGCGGACAGTACATTCATACACATACAGAAATAAATAAAATTTAAAAAAAAAAAAGAAATGTTATTTAGTCTGGGACTTGATAGTAAGACCCCTCCTAGAATTTCATGTTCTCAAGTAACCACTCCTCCCTTGCAGTTAGAAGCTACTAGACCGGTTCTAGCAACTGGCACTAGACTATAAAACAAAAGCAGTATGATTAATTTCTGTATCCCTGCCCCATGTTTAGAGCCATATCTTGAGATCATGAGGTGTCAGGAACTTGGATCTCTGAGTCATTGGATGGAGGATAATCACCTCTATTTGAAAATTCTTCACCAGTTCTAAGCCAATGAAATTTAAGGTTTTATTTGTTTCCTCCCAGGGCTTATCCCTTTTGACACATATCCCAAGCAGTGTGAGGAAATAATGTTCAAGGAAGAGAAACTGCCAGAAGTCTACACACACACAGCATCTGGAGAATCCTGAGCCAGAAATAGAGGCAGGCCAAGGCAGCTAGACGCTGAAATAAAACAGATAGCAGTGACAACTCTTAGATTTATATAGAAAATCAATCATAAGGACAAAGCTTTAAGAGAACTGGCAGAGTTTGACTCCCACTTTAGAGCAAGTCTGGTACTATGTGAAGTATGGTTATAGAGACTATAAACAAGGATGTAGTAAGCAGTTAGACTCAATTGCAGAACTTGAAGCATATGAGTCTATAAAATATTTAGAAGGTATATATGGATACAACTTGAACATAAATTGACTGTAGTAAAAGGAGGAGTCAAAGATCATTCTTAAGTCATTAGGTAGAGCTCCTAGTAATATAAATGGAAACTAAACTACTGGAATCAAAGTAAACTTTGAAGAACATCTGAGTTTTAGGAACATTTGTGTTGGATTCCCAGAAGGCAAGCAGAGGGAAGGCAACAGGATACTACAATCTAAAGCTGATGAGAGCCAGGCATGGTGGCACACTCCTTTAATCCTAGCACTTGGGAGGCAGAGGCAGGCGGATCTTTGTGAGTTCAAGGCCAGCCTGGTCTACAAAATGAGTTCCAGGACAAGTGGGGATACAGGGAGACCCTGTCTCGAAAAGACCAAAAAAAAAAAAAAAAAAAAAAAAAAAAAAGCTGATGAGAGAGCGCCGAGCTCCAAGAATACCAAATGGGAGCCCAGCTTGCTAGGTAACAGGTGACATCCTGGGCACTAATGAACTTGCCATATGAAAACAGTGTAGTACAAAAGAGTAGAAATAGCTTCCTGTCTGTTTAAAAAATATTTGCCCTTCAAAATCTGTTGGCATAAATTACTTACCAGCCATGGACCTAGGAGAAAACCAATCAGAAATCAAAATTGTTAACTGAAGTTTAATGATGGCTGCCAAGTGTGCCCCGCAAATGATGTCTGGGATTTTAAAACTCTTCCTTTACACCCTCTCCCTCAAAGCCCATTATTTCTTTTGTCATGTATTTTCTTATCTTCTACAGAATTACATGTTGTGATTAATTTAATTTAAGATCAATGCTATTTCTCACCTTCTCTTTCCCTCGCCCACAAGGCCCTTTGGTTGGAGAGAGCCAACCAAAAGCAGTAATCCTCACTTCACCCAGCACTTGTTCTTCCTCAACACTTCCTCCTCTGTACACAGAGTCAGCCTCTGGCATCCTAATTGGAGGGCACATTTTGTATTCTGTGAATGAGCTCATGATCAAGATGGAGCACTTTCTAATGCATTTAAGAACTAACGGCAGGGGCTGGTAATATAGCTTGGTAAATAACATGTTTGCATTGCAAGCCTGAAGGGCTGAGTTCAATCCCCAGAACCCATATTTTTTTCTATTACTTCTTTATTTTTTTTTCATTTTTTAACAATAAGTGATAATTTATGAGTACAAGCATCCTTCACATAAAACCAATTTGCAAGCAGTTGTGCCCAAACCCACACAGCCCAAGGGTCCCACCATCCAGCTGGGGGGGCTTGTATATTCAATCAAGTTAATCAAATAAGTGTCCGGTCTATATTGCTGTAGTTTTGCCATTCACTCCAATTGCAACCCTTACATTCTACCATGCCCCCTCTTCCACAGATTGTTCCCTAAGCTTAGAAAAGGGGCACAGGTGGACAAGAAGCAAAACAGTCTACTTTCTCTGGAGCTGTCATTTTGGACTCTGGTCAATTCTGGCTGTTTCCTTTCATGGGCTGACAGTTTGTCCAGGAATAACCTTTCAATCCTACTAATGAAGCACAAGCAACTAGATATATAGGTATTTAAACAGTACTAATTGTTATGGTAGGTTACTTTGGTATAGACACAAATGTTTGGATGGTATGTTAATCCATGAATTAAGTTTTTTCTGTAAAATATGACAGGGCCTTACTATGGCTTATAACATCTCCTAACCATTAGAGGATGTAAGCTTGTGGCATCAGTCGTGGGTTTTGCCTCCAAGGAGAGAGCTAATAGCCAATTAGATTTGGGATATACAGGCATATGGCTGCCACTGCTGCACAGTATTTCCAGGCAGGTGAGGTGTAGCTGGTGCTAATGGAGGAGTCTTCCTTGACTCAAGGAGACCTATATTTGCTTTATTGGTTTAGTGGCCTTTGGTAACACTCTCTGGTATTCCAGGGACCAACTGTACACTTGCAAGTGCGGTCTCAATACATCTTTCCATGCTTACATCAGGTCTTCAACAGCAGGGCCTTATCACCTCTCTTCTTGCAGGTATCCCAGTTTATAGGCAGGAAGCCTTTACCTTTTGGGGGGGCTTGGATCCCCTGGCCAACATCTCCATAGTAGAATAATCCATTGCTGATATCAGAGCTCTCCTGTATTAGTATATTTTGCTTAAATGCACAGCTTAAGGAGACTTTAGTATTATATTTGGTTCCGAATAGAGAATAATCCTTTTCACAGTTCCTATGTCTATTAGTCAATTAAAGAAGGCAGTTTTACTGGTTTTATGAGATTACCTCTATGACAGTTGGCTCCAATTTAGAGTTACAAAACTACCTCATCATCATCATATTTCTCCTTGTTCTATGAAGGGGAGGTAAGAAAGTCTCTTGTATTAAAACTTTGTGACACCTAGAAGGTAAGTTTCGTTAGGACTCATTATAAACAATTGTTACAAGTAGGATCCACAGAGAGGTTTGATGTCTGTAGCATTCTGAGGCTTTTCTTCATTTCAATGTTCAAATGGGCCAACCTTTCTGCTGGCACTTTCTGGTACATCCTATAAAATGCAAAGCTGTATCTTTTCTTTCTCAGCTGTTAAGTTGGTGACATTTTGACCTGTGGGAACATACAAATGTTTTCCCATAGTTAGTTTTAAGATTTAAATTGCAAAGTTTTTGACAAAAAGATTTCATATCTGTATCCCCCTTTTTAATTTAGGATTTTGTATTTTTGACCCATGAGTCTCAAAAAGGCAGTCGTAGTACACATACCTATACGCAGGAATCAAGGCACAGATTTCATCAAATTCACCCACGCTGTTTTGGGTGACTATACGGCGTTAACTTGGGAAGCAAACTTAATTCCTTAAGGTAAATCATCCTACAGGTAAAAAATGCTACAAGATGATACTGTACAAGAGAAAAATTATAGAGAACATTTGTATGTGCCAATCCCAAAGTTATTGTTATATAGATTTTTAAATAAAACAAATGTGGACAACAACAATTTATATTTCCAATTAACTCAGATGCATTACCATTTTTATCAAAACCTTTAAACCAATGTTGTTTAATATACACATATTTACTTTTACTAAGTCCTACAACACCATGTAACCTGTAGACACCGTTTGGGAAAAATTGGATACTTGTTGAACTCACGTCAATTAAATAGACATTAATCGAATATAGACCTGTGTCCCTCTCCCGCCCCCCCACCCCTCCCGATTCACCATTTCAGTCAGTTTTCTGATGCAGTCTTTCTGTTGTTGTGATTTTAACATGCATCCCTCTCCACAAGAAATATTTACAACTGGGTTATTGACACTAGCATCCACAGATTAGGGATACCATTTGTCGTTTGTTTTTCTGGGACTGTGTTACTTCACTTAATATAATATCTCCTAGCTCCATCCATTTACCTGCAAAGTTCATGATGTTGTCTTTCTTTTTTTTTTTAATTTTATTTATTTTTGTATGTGTATGAGTGTACTGTCTGCATGCAGGTCTGTGCACCCGTGTCGTGCAATGCCGCAGAGGTCAGAAGAGGGTGTCGGATTCCCCTGGAACTGGAGTTCTCCTGGAATTGGAGTTTCAGACGGTTCTCAGCCGCCATGTGGGTGCTGGGGATCGAACATCTCACAACAAAAATTTAAAAACCCTGAAAAGGAAATTGGGGAAGGACAGAAGATGGACAAACGACCCATGCTCATGGACTGGAAAATAAATATCGTAAAAATTTCCATTCTCCTACCAAATCCGTGTACAGAATTTAATGCAATCCCAGTCCAGAAAATCCCTAAGAGCTGTTCTCACGGCTTGGGAAAAAAATCCTCATTTTCATATGGAAAACAAAGACCCCAAATAGCCAAAGCAACCCAGATTGAAAAGAGCAACACGGGGATCTATACAACATCAAACGATATGTACAGGGCCATAAGTCATAAAACACAGCTTGGTACTGGCAACAAAAAAAAGCAGACCATGACCAATGCAATAAAACTCAGATCCAAACCTGAGCACATACAAATTTCAGCCACCTCATATTTTGACAAAAGGGCCAAGAATACATAATTGATGAAAGACAAGCTCTTCAGTCAAAGTGGTGTTGGCCCCACCGGATCCACGCACCCCCACCCACCTGTAGAGCGCATGAAATTCCACAACCCCTACCGGCTCGCCCTGTACCACACGTCACTTGCCCGATGTCTCCCCGGCTTCCAGCCACACCCAGGTTGCACCCCGCCACTCTCCCGGTGATAGACTAGAACTGGCAGCCCCTCCCCCCTAGGCGTCGGGCCAAGACTTCCTAATCCGATCGCCGCTGCCCCAGAAATCCCAGCTGGCCACCGTGCCCATGGGCCCGTACATTCCACTCCCCGCTCTGTCTGCACCCGCATCACTCACGTGCCGTGCAGCGCCCCCCCCACCGCGTGGGACGCCCCCTTCACTGCCCGCTCCCCTCTCCACCCCGCACTTTCCTTTCCCGCGTCTCCCCGCTACTACCCCCCCCACCGCACGCCCGCCCCCAATGCCTCCCGTCCCACGGCTAGCCGCCCCGCCCAGCCTCGCGCACTTCCCCGCGGCGGCAATTACGCTGCTGGCGAACTCCTCTTACAACTGTTCAAGTCCTCATCATTCGGCCCTGCCACATTCAGACCCCTCTCCGCATCTCATCTCACTCCAATAAGCATGGCCAGGATCAAGAAAACAAACCATATCAAGTGCGGGAGAGGTTTATGGGGAACGGAGAACTCTCATCCATTGCCTGGTGGGAATGGTAAACTTGTACAGCCAATTAATGGAAAGCAGTGTGTGGAGAACCTTTGGAAGTCTCCAAATGAGCTTGCCATTTGACTCAGGCATTACCACTCCTGGGCATCTACCCAACAAGACTCATCTTACTGCAGAAATACATGCACAGCTATATTTATTGCAGGCTGTGGTTCACATAGCAAAAGATTGAACCAACACCAATGCCCTCAACTGAACCAGTGGAAATAGAGAAAATGGGGGACATGTATACAATGGAGTTTCTATGCAGCAGTAAAAGAAAGACAGGGCTGGAGAGATGGGCCTAGTGGTTGATAGGCGCTGACCGCTCTTACAGAGGACCGCGGG
>VZQC01007170.1:212740-367917 GCA_009823505.1 Rhizomys pruinosus | reverse complement strand
AAAAAAAAGGAAATTGAACAGTCATCCTCAAGAGGAAAAATGGGCAAAAAGCCCAGAAGCAGAATGAAACAGAAAAAGAATACCAGACCTAGAAGACAACACAGAACAACTAAAAAAGCTCAAGAAGAAGACTATAAAAATTTAAAAATACACAAAGGGAAAACCAGAAATATGGACACTATGAAAGATCTCCTGAGTCAAGCAAGACTCCACCGTTAGCACCAGCTACACCCACCTGCCTGGAAATACTGTGCAGCAGATGCAGCCATATTTGGTGATACCCAAATAATATCAATTGCTATGGCTCCCTTCTCGCCCCTTGGAGGAATAACCCATGCTGATGCTCACAAGCTTACACCTTACAGGTTAGAATGTTATAAAATAAAACCCATTAAAAATGAGTTTAAAAAAAAAAACAGAAAAAAAATATGTAATGCATGATTAACATTATCATCCCAAACATATGTGTCTATCACCAAAGTAGACCATACCATAATCTTATGCTGTTAAATACCTATATATATTTAATTTCTTGTGCTTCATTAGAGGAATGGAAAGGTTATTCCTGACAAACGCTCACCCATGAAAGGAAACACAGATACCAGAAAAAGAAAAAAAAAAAAAGCTCCAGAGAGATGGACAAGTTTTGCTTCTCATCCTTCTCACCACCTGTCCCCTTTTCTAAGCCTAGAGAACAATCTGTGGAAGAGGGCGATGGGTAGAATGTAAGGTTGGCGATTGGGGGAATGTTGAAACTGAACAGCAATGTTAGCCTGGACACTCATTGATCAACTTGATTGAACATACACAACCCCTCCCGACCCCGCTGGATGGTGGGGCCCTGGCTGTGGGGTTTGGGCACAACAGCCTGCAAATTGGTTGTTACATGAAGGAGCTGTATCATGGATTAGCACTTATAGCCTAAAAAATGAAAAAAAACTGAGAGAAAGATGCAGGAAACGATTATGGCAGAATGCATGATCGGTGGGATGGGGTGGGGGGTAAGGGAAAAGGGGAAATATGCCTTGAACTGAATTGAAAATGATTATGAATGCACAAAGCATCCAATAAAAATGTAAGAACGAAATAAATAAAAATTAAAAAAAAAAGAAAGATCAAACCTCTGAAATCCATAGGGATGATGAAAGGAGAAGAATCCCCCAGGAAAATGGTAGTGACCCAATTGTCAACAAAAAAATAGAGGAAAAAATTTCCACAAACTAAAAAAAGACAAACCGCATGCAAAATACAAGAAGCAAGTAGAACACCAAAAGACTAGACCAGAAAAGAAATCCCCATGCCTATATCAAATTAAAATGTTAGTGATCCCAAAGCAAAGACAAAATAAAATGCTGAAAGCCACAGAGAGAAAAACACAAGTTACATTACAAGGGAAAGGTCATATCAAGAATCCACAGCTGACTTTCAGCACAAACCATGAAAAGCAAGAAGAACAGGACCAAACATTTCCCAGTGCTAAAGACTATTGCACACCCAGTTACTATAAAACCCAGCAAAACTATCAATTCTAAGATTTGAAGGAAAAAGAAAAATATCTTCCACACATAAAAGATGAAAGGAATAATGCTTGGAAAAACTCAACCTAACCCTCCATAAAAAATTTTGCTGAAACAATCAAATGATCAGAAAGGAGACAACATACTACCCCAGCCGCACCTATAAAGAAAGAATTATAAAAAATAAAGTTCAGAAGCGAGTAAAACCTACACAATGATAAATTGCATGTTGGAAAACAAACTCTTGCATAAAATACTTGAACAATTCAAAGGGAGAAAAGAGGAGCAACTATAATCCTCAAACACCTAGGAAAAGAAAGACTAATAAAAAACATAACCTGTAGTAGAAAATCAGAGGCTAGAAGTCCAAATGGATAATAAGGGGAAAGGAAGCAACAGAACAGATCATCTTTCAATTATAACCTTAAATATTAAGGCTAAATACGCCCAATCAAAAGGCATAGACTGAGAAATGGATTAAGGAAACAAAACCCATCATATATGCGCCTGTCACAGAACCCTCATAACCCATCTCAATTTCAAGGTAGCACCAACTTAAGGTGAAGATGGAAGAAATATTCCAAGCAAATGGTAAACCAAAAAGAAAGCAGTGTGCTATTCTAAATATCAGACAAATATAACTTCAAGCAAAAGAAATCCAAAAGAGACAAAAAATGGGCCATTACAAACTTATAAAATGAACACAGATATGAAGATCATGCACCTCAATGAATATTGATTTACACACCAAAATCTGGTGCACCAAACTTTATATAAAGACAATCCTTCAGAATCTCAAGGAACTCGCACATAGGCCATTAACTCCAGCCACAAATAATAGTGGACTTCAATACCCGACTAACTAAAACACCTTAGACAGTATCAACAGGACACAAGGATAAAACAAAGACATCTGAACTAAATGACACAATCAAACAAACAAATGGTACCGTCAACATATCTATCTATCTTAATACTAATCTCACCCAAACACTCAGAGAACTACACTTTTTCTACTAGCAAACACCCGCCGGACCCCCACACACGCACCCACGGAAATCTAAACCATATACTGGAACAGGAAAAAAACTCAAACAAATACAAAAATTATGAAATAATCTCATGCAATTCATCAGACCACAGTGGCAATAACAAAACTCAATATACAACACCCAGGATAAACCCTACAACGAACACAACCTACAAGAACACACGGAGTACTAAACCACACTTTCCTTGAAGTAATGAATGGTCAAGAGAGAATTAAAGAAAGAAATACAAGCATCCTTGGAACTGTAATGAACAATGGATAATACAACACTCAAAACCTATGGACGAACTTAAAAGCAGTCCTAAGAGGGAAAGCTTACAGCTCTAAGTGCCTACATAAAAAAAAAAATAAAAAAAACCAGAAGAGCACAAGTGAAGACTCTAACACTGGGCAACTAAAAATTACTTGGAGAGACAACAAACAAAATGAACCCCAAACGAGCAACACAAGAATAAATACACAAAATCAGAGCAGAACAAATGAAAATAAGAACAAAAGAAAACCAATAGCGAAAAAAAAACATCAAAATGAATGATTCAAAATTAATTGGGTTCTTTGAAAGAATAAACAATATAGACAAGACCTCTAGCCCAATTAACAAAAAAGATTTTTTTTTTTGTTTTTTTTTTTGTTGTTGTTGTTCTGTGTTTTCCTTACAATTTCCATTTCCTTTTGGAGCTTCTCAAACTTTTCTTGTAGCTCATTGGTTTCCTTTTTCATTTCAGCCTGGGATCTTTTCATTGTTTCCATTTCCTTCTGGAGTTCGTCATTTTGTCCCTCTAGCTCTTTCCAGAGTCTGTCATTTTCTCCTTTTAGTTCTTTCCGAAGTTTGTCCTGTCTTCCTCTAGGTCCTTTCTGAGTTTTTCATTCTCTCTCCCTAGTTTTATGATTTCTTTGAATATATCTGTGATTTTTATTTTGGGATCTGTGTCCTGTATTACCTCTATGGAGATCCCATGGTAGGGGTCCTCCACTGGCTCTGTAGAGTTTGGTGTGGAGTTGTTCTGTGCTTTTCCCATATTGTTCTTTCGTTGTGCTCTCAGCATGTGGTTAGCTTTTTGCCTGTATTCTGATGCAAATTTTGAATGCCTTTTCACTTTGTTGAAGGATTGCTTTCCTTGATTCCTTCGGGTGTCTTTGTTATATTCTCCTTATATGTGGAGTGTTGACTTGTCTAGGTTTTAGGCTTTCAATTTCGGTTATATATTGGGAGGTATAGTTCACTTTTCCCTTTCTGTTCTGCAGGAGCTGGGTGGGTAGCAACCCGGGTGACACCTTCTGAATACTGTATTCCCTTTGCTGTCCACCACTCTCTCCTGTGTTGGGGGTTTCAGTGGGGGAGGGGGGTTGGGATTGCTGGCTTGGGTGGTACCCTCTGTGTTTGAGCCTCAGCTCCTGGCTCCCAAGGCCTTCCAGGACACCTTTCCCAATTAGCTGGACCCGTGGTCCCCTCAGACCCCTCCCCTAGCTGGAGCACCAGCAGGGAGTAAGGGAGCACCAGCAGGGAGTAAGCGACCACCAAATACTTGCCCTGAACTCTGGCTACAGACCTAGGTTCCTGGCTCCCAAGGCCTTCTAGGACACCTTTCTCAATTAGCTGGATCCACTGGTCCCCTCAGTCTCCTCCCCTAGCTGGAGAACCAGCAGGGAGTAAGCTGCCACTGAATACTTGCCCTGAACTCTCAGAACCCATATTTTTAAAAGGCCAAGGATATTAATGCATACTTATAATCCCAGTGCTGGGGAAGCAGAGACAGTTGTATCCTGGAGCTCACTCACCAGCCAGCCTATTCTACTTGGTGAGTTCTAGCATACTCAGAGACCCTGTTTCCATAAATACAAGATGATAGTACCTAAGGAACAACACCAGTTTCTTAAAAGTTAATCATACTTTGTGAGTATTAAATAATCAATAACAATGCGTCAGTTGAGTGACATAGTCTAGGTTTAAAATACTCAGACGTGGTCAGACAAAAGTCCAACTTGGATTCTAGTAATCACAGCTTTTCCTGAAAGAGACTGGAAAAGAAATGACAGTGTTTAGAAAAAGACCCTTCTGTTTTCTTTCCTTACTTTTGTCTCTTCACCTGTAAAATAGGCAAAAGGCTATAGAAAAAAATTCTAATTCAATCAAAATAAGTGGAAAACAACATGAATAAGATTGCATTGGTGCAAGTCTTCTGTTGGCCTATTTGAATGTTTGGAAACTGGCCGGCTGATCTTAATTTTATTCAGGGTTCATGAAAACCTCTTGATGTGGTTGTTTGGGCCCTTCTATGGAGGTGGGAAGTTTTGGAAATGTCATCACCTGATGGTCCTCTGTAGAGGGCAAGGTTCCAATGATAACAATGATCAAGGCCTTTCTGGGTGATACTTGTGAATCTGCCTCTCAGGACAGTAAACACCAGCTCAGAAGCTGCAGGGCAGGACTGCAGGAAGAGACCAACAGCATTGCTTTTAGCCACTGTAGTTCCCATTAGTGCCTATTTTAAAAGTATTGAGTGTCGAACTCCTTTAATTTCCATTATCACTGTTCTTACACAAAGCCAAAGCCAATATTTAAGCTTTGAAAAGGTAAATCTACCCAAACTCTATTGCGTTTAAAGAAACAAATGATATTTGGGTATTTTGGTAAGGTGGGAACTGGGAAAGTGATTCAAAGGATTGTGGTTTGGGGTAAATAATAAAATTGGTTTATTTGAGGCTCTTTAGTGTGCTGGTGATATTTTAAAGAGGTATTTGTAAAATACCTCTTGCTGATTAGGTTAAGCTGGCTAGCCAGTAAACACCAGAGACTCTCCTGTCTCTACCTTTCCAGCACTGGGATTATGAGCACAGCACACACCCCACCTCTCCCCAAGCTTTTATTTTTTATTTATTTTTATTTATTTCCGTATGTGTATAAATGTACTGTCTGCATGCATGTCTGTGCACCCGTGTCGTGCAATGCCGCGGAGGTCAGAAGAGGGCGTCAGATTCCCCTGGAACTGGAGTTCTCCTGGAATTGGAGTTTCAGACAGTTCTAGGCCACACGGGTCCTCTGCAAGAGCGGTCGGCGCTCTTAACCGCTAGGCCATCTCTCCAGCCCCTCTCCAAGCTTTTTGTGGGGGTTCAGGTCCTGTGGTCACACAGCAAGCAAATTATAGACTGAGCTATCTTTCCCAGCCCAGGAAGTATAGCTTAAATTTTATTTTATGCTGCTATGTTCCTTCGCACATGCCCACCCCAGGTAATCTCTTCTAAGTTGGATTCTGCTTATTAACTACATGTGGAATAGACAAAATTTTTTATTTTTTTATTTCATGTGTATAACTGTATATTGCCTGCATGTATGTAAGTGCACCTGTATTGTGCAGTGCTCATGGAAGTCAGAAGAGGGTGTCAGATCCCCTGGAACCAGAGATATGAACAATCATTAGCTGCCATGTGGGTGTTGGGAACCAAACCCAGGTCTTCTGCAAGAGTAGCCAGTGTTCATAACCACTGAGCCATTTCTCTAGTCTCTAGACAAAAATTTCTTAAAATTTATACATTTTGCCCTCAAGGTAGAATGCTTTGAAAATTCTTTTGGTTTACCAATGGCCAAACTTTCTTGTATTCTAATTCTAATATTAGGGTAGTATGCTATCTATTATGACATGTGGGGTTTTAGAGAGAGGCATTGTATGTTTCTGTGTGTACGTACATGAAGGGGTAGGAGTATATGTGTGGATACACATGTACATGTATGCATACACATGTGGATGCCAGAGGTCAAACTAGGGTGGTGTTCCTCCAAACAGCAAGCCAGATGCCCCCCCTTTTTTCTTTTTCTAAACAGCATTTCTCACTGGGACCTGGGACCTAGGATTGCTGATTAGGTTAAGCTGGCTAGCCAGTAAACACCAGGGGCTCTCCTGTCTCTACCTTTCCAGTACTGGAATTATGAGCACAACATACACCCTACCTCTCCCCAAGCTTTTTGTGGAGGTTCAGGTCCTGTGGTCACACAACAAGCACATTATAGACTGAGCTATCTTTCCCAGCCCAGGAAGTATAGCTTAAATTTTATTTTATGCTGCTGTGTTCCTTCTCACAGTTCTGGACAACTGATATACTTTTTAGAGAATTGTACATGAAAAGGAATGAAGTCTTTAGTAAAATCCTTATTCCCACTTTCTGGTCTACTTGGATCGACTTTCCATTCTGCTTTTTCTCAGAATCTCAGAATCCTCCCTCTCTCTCTCTCTCTCTCTCTCTCTCTCTCTCTCTCTCTCTCTCTTTCTCTCTCTCTCTCTCCACACACACACACACACACACACACATACACACATACACACACACACACACACACACACACACACACACACCCCTCCCTCTCCAGCTGCCTTCTCATGGATTCTTGACCTCATGTAAGCACTGCCTCCTCAGGGAGGAGGAGGTCACATTCTCCTAAATGTGATGTCCCTGTGCACCAGCACACTAAAGTAAAAAGCAGGGTATGCATGTAGATTTTGTTCATTCTGTTCAAAACGAAGGTTCAATAAGCACTTGTCAAGTCCATAAATTGTTTCGTTGACTCCCTGAGAAAATGCAACTTGCTGAAGCTGAAATGAAAGGAAATGAAAGCACAAGAAATAAGGGTCAACAAGGAATGTGAGCCAGACAAAGGAGAGAAAGTTGGGGTCTGAGAAAGGTATTCGATTTATGTTAGGCTAACAACCCACCTCAGAGGAATGTCCCCTACCATTTCAAGGACATTCTGCCCAAGGGAAAGTACTGCTGGTACTTCAAGCCAGGGTGGTTCTACATGTGAACTAGGAAACTAGCAATCCTCAGTTTACTGGTAGTGGGGGCACCACTTCAAATCTAAGGAGAGAAGAGGACTTTACAACCGGGAGGCCCTTGGCCAGCAGGTTTGTGCCCCCCCACCCCCACCCCGCACTCTGAGAGCAGTAATAAACCACACCCCAGATAAAAGCACTACCGGAAGTAGCGCTTTATTGAGAGGAGCTGGAAGGAGGAGGGTTACAGAGCAGAGCCCCGTCTTAGTCCCTAGCCCCATCCTCATGCGGTCCACCTTGTGCATCCTGTTGCTCCTCTCCCTAAAACTTCAGGACATCTTCTTCCTCTTCCTGACAGCATAAAAGCTAACCCCAGCCCTAACTAGCCAACTAGGCTGGCCCTGATGTGTCCCTCTGGCCTCAAGGTCTGCCACTGTTGGAGGTCAGGTTGCAAGTACTCTGAAAGACAGCCCTGTACATTTCTGTTTCTAGAACCAAACCTGTTCATCTGCCTGCAGCACCCTTCCCCAGCCTATCAACCTAGCTAACTCTTATGAGTTCTTTAGGTAATGTGTTAAATAATGATGCTTTCCCAGAAACCTTCCCAATCTGTCTGTCTATGTGTGTCTGTGTTCAGAATCACATGCATACAAATGCATTTTTTCTGAATCACTGAGACATCTTGTCCCCTATCCTTGAATACTTTAGAATTGATTTCCAAAGAACAAGAATATTCTTATATAATTCACATGTAATTACCCAAAATTGCTACAGTAAGATTTAATATTATTAAGACACTATGCTATCTAATCACTTCATATTCAAATTTCACCCTCTTTCTAATAATGTCTTTTATAATTTTTTAGTTCACAAAAGAATAAATCTGGGGCTGGAGAGATGACCTAGTGGTTAAGAGCGCAGACTGCTCTTGCAGAGGACCCGGGTTCGATCCCCAGCACCCACATGGTGACTGAGAACCGTCTTTGACTCCAGTCCCAGGGGAATCCGACACCCTCTTCTGACCTCCGAGGCATTGTATGACATGGGTGCATAAACCTACATACAGACAGTACATTCATATAAATAAATTAATTAATTAAAAAAAATTTTTTTTAATTTTAAAAGAATAAATCTTTATTTCTTTTCTTTTGCTTTTAGTTTTGTTGCTGAGATGGGATCTGACCATGTCTCCCAGGCTGGCCTTAAACTCTAAATCCTCCTGCCTCAGCCTCCTGAGTGCTGGGATTACAGATATAAGCCATCATGACCTGTTCTCTAGAACTATTTTGTCCTTCCCCCAGTCCAAAACGCAGTTCAGAATTATATTACATTTATTTCCTCTATCACAAACAGTTCCTCTGCCTTTCTTTCATCTGTGACACTTGAAAAGCTTTGGCTAGTAACTTTATGAACTAACCCCTAATTTGAGGGGTTTTCTTTTAAATGTTTCTAACTCAGAAGTGATGTCATGTTATTCTTTGTAAATCATATCAGGAGCCCCAAGATGTCAACATTTCTCAATATTATTAGTCATTGACATTATGAAAATAACCAATTGCTTATCAAATTTTGATCTACTAATTTGACATCATTTCTGCATTAGTTACTTCTCAGTTGGTGTGATAAAAGACCGTGACCAGGAAGGAAGGGTTTATTGGGCTCAAGATTATAGAGGGCAAGAGTCCATCATGGAGAAGAGACCTAGTGTCAGAGGCAGCCGGAGCAGGGAGCTGAATGCACACATCTTCAAGCAGGCACAGGAAGCTGAGAGACAAACTCCAAGTGGGATGGGGCTATGAATTCTCAAAGACCCCCGCCCATGACATGCTTACTCAAGCAAGGATACATCTCCAGAAGCTCCCCCAAAGAGCACCACCAACTGGCCAAGTATTCAAATACTTGGAGTTTATGGGGGAGAGGGCCATTTCCTATTTTAAACTACCACAATTTCAAATCTCTTGATTTTTCCCCCCAATACTGTGGTTTAAATCCAAGACTTCATGTATGCTAGGCAAATAGCCTCTACAGCCCCTGTCTTCACCTGCTTATTTTAAAGGAAGCTTATTGTCTTTCTTTCTTTCTTTCTTTCTTTCTTTCTTTCTTTCTTTCTCTTTCTTTCTCTCTCTCTCTCTCTCTTTCTTTCTTTCTTTCTTTCTTTCTTTCTTTCTTTTGAGACAGGTCTCACTTTAGTCCCAGCTGGCCTAGAGCTAACTATGTAGACCAGGCTGGCCTTGAACTCACAGAGATCTGCCTGCCTCTGCCTCCCAAGTGCTGGGATTAAAGGTGTGCACCACCATGCCTAGCCTTGCTTCTTTCTTTTATGGTACTAGGAATTGAAGCTAGGGCCTTACGTATGCTAAGTAAGCACTGTACCACTAGGATGCTTTCCCTGTCCTGTTTTTAATTTTTGTATGGAGGCAGATCCTTGAGAAGTTGCCCAGGCTAGCCTTCATCCCACTCTCTACCCAGGTAGGCCTTGAGCTTGTGATCATCCTCCTTTAGTCTCTGGAGGAGTTAGGATTATAGTCCTATGCCACCAGGCATAGTTTATCTGACATTATTGTAAAGAAAAATAAAGACTGTAATTATGATAAAGGGATCTGTAAAACCACCTGAACTAAAACACCTGCATCTCCTGTGTCAGTCCAATCTCTTCATTTAAAAAGATCTTACTACCCCCAAAATGAGACATGCCTTAATGCCAAGATTTCTCATTTATATTTTCAACTCTATTCATGAATTATCTTTTCATTTCCTTTTCCATGCAATAAAAAAATATATGAAAGGAGCATATTTTTTCATAATGAGAAAGAAGATACATGGTATTATTTCTGGCTTGTGAAATGTCATAATGTTGCTCACATTATGATGGGCATCTGTAATTCCATTTATTTTTTTTCATACTTGCTACGGGGGCTTATATAAGCTCTGAAATGCTCCCTATAGCCTGGGGGTCTGTGGATTGAAAATCATTTAGACTGATTAAAGCCATGAGAGGAATGTGGATGAGGGTCAGATCATGTGAGCATCAGGAAAGGAAAATATTACCATTTAAACAACAAATGGAACTTTCTTCTTAAGCCATCAGATTTACAATAGCAGGTTGGGTTGTTCATTGTAGAATTAATAATAGCTGACATTTGCTCATCCAGTTATTCAAAAGAAAAAAAATAGTCCTAGGAGGCCCACAAGTGAAAAAGACCATTATATATAGTGTCTGACTTCACAGAGCATATCTTCAAAAGATTTATTTCTGAGTCTTTAAACAAAATTGGCTGAGAGAAGTAGCTAGGATTACAGTACTATACTACCAGGCTCAGTTTACTAGACATTATTAAAAAGAAAAATAATGAATTATGATAGACTGGTGTTTGAAACTACCTCGCCTAAATTATCTGCATCTCCTACATCTCCAGTCTCTTCATTTAAAAAGCTATTACTGCCAGGCATGGTGGCGCACGCCTTTAATCCTAGCACTTGGGAGGCAGAGACAGGTGGATCTTTGTGAGATCAAGGCCAGCCTGGTCTACAAAGCGAGTTCCAGGACAGCCAGAACTACGGGGAGACCCTGTCTCAAAAAAAAAAAAAAAAGCTATTAGCACCCCCAAATGAGAAGTGTCTGGTATGTACCCCCTTGAGGCTTAGGTGTGGATTATATTAAAGAGCCTAGTAGCTGGAACGCCCTGAACACAGCAGTGTTTTCTGCCACGGTTAATTGCCTTCGCATCACTGTGACCAAAATACATGACAGGAACTTCAGGGAAGGGTCCATTTTGGCTTGTGGTTTCAGAGGATTTAGTCTGCAGTTGCTTTGACTCGAGTAGTTGGTGAACATCAGCTTTGTCTCAAGAACATGGGGGCTGAGCACAGGGCAGAGACTCTTCGCTTTCTGGTGGATATAGTTGAGGATGACCTCAAGCTGCTGATCCTCTGCCTCTCTCCTGAGTGCTAGTATCACAGATGTGTGCAACCACACCTGGTTTATGTGTGGAATCCAGGGCCTCGTGCATGGCAGGCCAGCAAGCTACTAGTTGAGTTATATCCTCGGCCCCACCCATTTGAGGCTCTGATCACAAATGAGCTCCTCTGAAATGTTTCAAGTTCTAATTTTTTATGGCCTAAGAATCCCTAAAGAATAAGTAGCTCTCAGTAATGCAATGTGTGTGTATGAAACGAAAAGTGGAGGGAGTACTTCTAAGGTAAAGGAAGTAGACCAGAAGGTAGGAAGTGCACAGCCCATGGGGGAGGGCCATTTGGGAGGGGAACCAATTACCCCTGATGACACATTTGTATGAAAATGCCATAATGAAACCCATGACTTTACCAAGTCATGGGTTTCATTATAGCATGGGTTTCATTATGGCATGTTAACTTAAACAGTCAATTGAAAAGCACTTAAAGATTCTCTCCTTTCCTTTTAAGGCATATCAGCATAATTCTGTGTACCATCCAATTTGTTCCTCCCAAAAATCACATGAGCAAAGATGGGAAAGAATAGCTTTCTTCATTTCATGTGGGGAAACTGAAGATGGACAAGGTGAAGGAATTTGAAAGAACATCATTAGAAATGAACCAGGGCTCAAATTCAGACCTCCAGACCCCCCAAATCCTTGCAAGCCAATCTCTAGTTTTTCCCTGACATCCTAACCATGTCAACAACGCCTCCCACACCACCTCCATTGACTGTTTTCACAGCACTGGTCAGAGTGTTAGTTGTATATTATTTGATTAGTGATCTAATATGTCTGGCACAAGAGGAGGTTGATATAGGGGCTGAACCTATTTTCCTAATGATTAGGCCTTACATAGACACATGAGCAGAGGACATGTTGCTTTTCCGTCCTAACCACAGTAACTCCATGCGTTGATATGCCACCTATGTCTCCTGACTGTAGCAATATCCTGTGTGTTTCCAGATTCTTGCTGCTGCTGCTGCTGCTGCTGCTGCTGCTGCTGCTGGAAATGGCCCTCTCTGTGGACTCATCTTGGTTCCGCTGGCAATGGCGAGTCCAAAATGGCTCGCCCCCATCACCATCAGAAACCACACCACTGCTCTCTCCAGAGAAGGGCAGGCAGAACTATAACCCAACACAGCAGCGAGTGGTGTTCCCCAACAACAACATGTGCCACCAGGACTGGGACGAGGTCTCCAGGAAATACCCTGGCAACAGGATCCGTACAACCAAGTACACCCTCCTCACCTTCCTGCCTCGGAACCTCTTGGAGCAGTTTCATAGGTATACAGTTAGGTGCCCAAACAACACACATCTTACCAAGTATTCATGCAATGAGCCCAGAAATGATACCCTCTGAGCACCTTTCCTTTACTATTCAACTGCATGTATGTAACAAGTGTTTCTCATTCATTAAATAAATATTTAGCATGTCATGTGTTAGGTGGTAGACACATATGGAAAAAAAGAGACTGAACTCACTGATTATGCTGTCTAGTGAAAGAGACAGGCTTAATTTTTTATATTTTATTTTTATTTTATGTTTGAGGGTACTACCACATATATGTAAGTGTACCCATGTCATGTCATGTCATGGCCAAGAAGGTCAGAGAGGGCATCAGATCCCCTGGAACTGGAGTTAGGATAGTTGTTAGCCACCATGTGGGTGCTGGGAATGGGACCTGGGTTTGTTTTCTTTTTCTTTCTTTCTTTCTTTCTTTCTTTCTTTCTCTCTCTCTTTCTCTCTCTTTCTTTCTTTCTTTTTTTGAGACAGGGTCTCCCTTTAGTCCCAACTGGCCTGGAGCTCGCTAGGTAGACTAGGCTGGCCTTGAACTCACAGAGATCCACCTGCCTCTGCCTCCCAAGGTGCTGGGACTAAAGGCGTGTGCTACCATGCCCAGACTAAGACGGTTCTTAGCCACCATGTGGTACTGGTAATCAAACCCAGGTCCTCTGCAAGAGCAATCAAGTTGATAGAAAACTATAACTGGATCAGTGAACTTGGTTCTAGTGAGAGACTCTGCCTCAGTAAGTAAGGTGGAAAGCGGTTGAGGAAAACCCGTCATGTCAACCTGTGCCTAGACACACATACTCAAGCCCTCACATGTGAACACATATACATATACATTACACAGACACACACACATACACTTAAAAAAAGAAAGGGAAAAAAAGAACATTAGAGCAGGATAATGTTCCTTCAGACCTATGTGCAAAGGCACTGTGGAAGAGAAAATGAGATTCACTTGAAACCTTGAAAGCATATTATGTTCTTTTGAGATATTGCACAAAAATCTTAATTATGAACCCAAGTGTGTACTTATAAATCGCAGTTGATATTGAGCAGCTACCGTGCTCTAGAACCCTTTAGTGTACACGAAACCCAGTATTGTGCCCTGTAACATTTTACAAGACTCCTTTGACATAGATAGCATTATATCATGCTTACTTTGCATGACAGAAAACAAATCAGGTGGGTCAACGAACTAGTAAACAGCAGAAACAAGGCCAGTATGACAGCTCACTAGGTAAAGACTCTTGTCACCAAGACTGATGACCTGAGTTCAATCCCCAGGACTCACATGGTAGAAGGAGAGAACCAAATCTCACAAGTTGTTTTTGAACTCCATGTTTATGTCATATAAATCAATCTCTCTCTCTCATAAATATGATAAAAATAATTTTAAAAGCAATAGTAACAATTACAATCCACATTATTTGGCTTCAAAGCCTTTGCTATATTGTTTGAGTTAGCACTGAAAGAGAATATATGTTATGTGAGTTGGTTTGGGTCAACAACTGGGAAGAAATTGGAAGAGTATGTTTTTCTCCTTCAGAGTTTTCACTCAGGCCTTATTGGTTCCCCCCGCCCAGGTGGGCTAACCTCTACTTCCTGTTCCTGGTGATTCTGAACTGGATGCCCACCATGGAAGTCTTCCACAAGGAAATCACCATGTTGCCAATGACCATTGTTCTGTTCATCGTCATGGTCAAAGATGGCATAGAGGACTTCAAGAGACACTGCTTCGATAGGGAGATGAATGCTTCCCACATTCGAATGTATGAAAGGTAAGGGAACCCACCTGTTTCCTTTCTTGCCATTGGTAAGAAAATTCATCAGCATATATTCAAGAGAATTGATGTCTGCTTGCATTATGTTTTCTTTGTGTAAGTATTCATTTGTTTTATTTATTTATTCATTTATTGTGTGTTTGTGTGTACAAACACTTGCCACAGTATATATATGGAGGCCAGAGGACAACTTACGCAAGTTGATTTTTTTCCTTCTACTACATGGACCCCAGGAATCAAACTCAGGTTGGCAGATTTGGCAGCAAGCGCCCTTACCTTCTGAGCCATTTTGCTGACCCTAAATATTATACACACAAACACACACACACACACACACACAAACCACCATGAGCATTTGGCACTAGCTGGAAGATACTAGTGGCATCTAGTGGACAGAAGCCAGGGGTGCTAGTACATTTCTCACCATGCACAGGACACCCCCCCACACACACACACACATATACACACAATGAAGAATTACATAATCAAATCTAGCAGGGCTAAAGTTGAGAAACCTTGATGTAACTCATAAAGATATTCATATCCTTAACTCAGTCATTGTGTTATTATTGAGCTGGGCTAGGAGCTCACGGATTAAATTCCAGAATAACTGGATCTTCTTAGGGAAAAGACTTTTGAGGATATCAGGTTATGTCACTGGAAGAAGAAAATGTATGCCATTTTTAAAGCACAGAGTTTCCTAGCTAAAAATCCTTGTTTTCCTACATAACTGGGTAGGTTTTAGGACCCAGAGTTAGTGCACCAGTTTGTGGCTGCCCAGCTTAAAAAAAAAAAAAAGAAGACACCTGTAGGTGACGTCTACATTCCCACAGGTGGAGTCTCAGGGGAACAGAAGGGAGTGCCCCGTGGACACAGTCATTCTCTTGGGAGCTCCTTCCTCATTGCATTTCTCCTGCGCGCTCTGTAGACTGGCTCCGTTTTAGTCTTCCTTTTGAACAAAGGGGGGAAATTTTCAGCAAAGAAGGCAAGTGAAAGATGAGAATTAAATTATGAGAATCAAAGAGCCAGGACTGAGTAGACATGAGGAAGGAAGGGAGGAAAAGGCGGAAAAGGAAAGAAGACAAGAAACGGGTGGTGCTCTCCAACCTGCCTTTCGAAGGGTGGTCCTACAAAGAGAACCCCAACCGCCACTACTGTGGGAATCAGATCAAGACCAGCAAGTACACCATCCTGTCCTTCATTCCCAAGAACATTTTCGAGCAGTTACACCGGTTTGCCAATCTCTATTTTGTGGGCATTGTCATTCTGAATTTCATCCCTGTGGTCAACGCATTCCAGCCGGGGGTGAACGCGGTCCCCGTCTGTGTCATCCTTGCGGTCACTGCGGTCAAGGATGCATGGGAAGACTTCCGGAGATACAAACTGGATAAAGTCATCAATAACCGAGAGTGCCTTGTCTATAGCAGGTAAAGCAAACAACTCTGGGGCAGTCTGGGGAGTCCGGTCCTAACTTCCTGTGGCCACCAGCCACGCAGCCACTGCTTGTAGAAGGAAGGAATGGTAGAGGAAACGTAGATCATAGTTACCTCAGTGAAGTTTCAGTGAGGGTTAGAGTAGAAACCCCAGGCAAAAAGATTGAGGGGGATTTTTCAAATGAGGAGATCTTCTTTGTACGGTATTTTCTGGGGCAATTCCTGAAGTGCTCCTATGAATGGCACAAGACAATCCTAAGTAGTGCTTAGTGCTCTGCTGGACAAGTAACAAACCCAAGCTATAGTCACTTCTAGAACCCAAAATTGTTATCTGCTCAGTCACTCACTGCCCTTGAGGCTCATTTCTGGTGTTCCAACAAACCAAACCCTGCAGGCTATAGTCTAGCCACATTATTTAATGTCGTTTTTTATACATACAAATATTCTGCAAGTTCCATTGGCCACATGGCCCAACTGGGCTGTTAGGGACATGCTTTTATATGGCAAGGGAAAAAAACAGAGTTAAAATGTGCTCTACTACTGTATGATATGTATAACCCCAAAGAAGCAGGTAGTTGAGCCCAGGCTTCATGAAGGACAGTGGCACCCACTGTGATTAGCCAGGCAGCTAGCAGTTAAGCAGCTTCCATACCTGAATTGCCTAGAGAGGCAGACGTAATTTCTTGTCAAATAGGGAAAGGGCCAACCCCTCTGTCCAGACCCCTGCCGGTCTGTCTTGGTGCCTCCTTCTTTATGGGCCATGGGGCAAAGGTTGCACTGTTAGAAGTCGCACGGGCAGAAGTCAAGGGGTCGCTGGTAGTGAAAAGTGATTACTTTGAAATATGCCCTCCAGTCAGTTAGGGACTGCTAATTTACAAGACATTCTCTTCCCAGGGGAATGAAAGGTGAACTACTAGAGCTGGATTACATAAGGGTTTAGGAAAAGTTGTCACAGAGAAAGCCTCCAGGGACATCCCCAAAGAACCCCTAAGTGAAACCCATGTTCATTCATCAGGCACACCTGAACTTTGAGCATCTTTGCTGGCAAGGCCACAATTGTATGTCTAGAGAAATTAATGTGGGAGGGTCCCGGGGAGGTCCCTGCCCCCCAGCTAGACCTAACTGTCTAGAACATTGTGCAGACACTGGCCACATGTGAGATTAGACATTCCTTGCACTTGAGTAAGACTATGGAAAGCAGAGGCAGGACTCTCCCCTGGCCTATGAGGCCTTTCCTTGAAGAAGCAGCTTTTAAGAAAGTATTCGATTTCTTTAATTATGTTGAGGAATGTTCCCTCCAGTCTAATTCCCTCTAGGACTTTAAACATGAGGGCATGTCAATTTTTCTGGGTCTAATCCACCCATGCGCTGATTTATTTACCACCTTTTCTCTTTCATTGTGCTACTGTTGTTGGCTGTTGTTGTTTTCAAGGACATTAGCCCAAAGGCAAGCAGGAAGCTGGTTCCCTGAGGAGGGACGGTCATGATCTCCCACATGCCTGGGCCCTGCCCTCCCTGCTCTGCCAGAATATCCTGGACTAATGAGCCCATTCCTGGCATTAATCCCAGTGTTGATCAGACCACAGACTCACCTGTGCTGAGAGCCACACTGACCTGGGCCAGCCTCTTGTTCTGTTCTCAGTGGTCTCTAGGAAACAGGGAAGAGCCAGATAATAACAACCTAGGAAAGATAACAACCTGGTGTGATTGCATACACCTGTATTCTTAGCCCTCAGCTCTGAGGACACAGAAGGTTCAGGAAGTCAAGGCCAAGGCCATCCTCAGCGACACAAGACCATGTCTTAAAACAAAGCATCTAGAAAAGGTGTGAGTCCATGGGCTCACTGACGGGGAGAACATAAAGTGGTTTCAGGTAGTATTTCTGAAGGAGTCGTCAGTAGAGTGACAGTGATAAAGAGATGTTCTTTTAAAAGACATCCCAGCCAAAAATGTCAACTGGCCTCATGACCCATGCCTGAAGAAGAAAAGATACAGGTGTCCTTGATTAGCCTCATGTTGCTCCAACTTGATAGGACCTTGAAAATATATTTGACATTTAAATATGGAAATGTTTAATTTTTCATTGCTAGCAAGACGGCTGTGGGGCCAGAGGCAACTAAAGGAAGTGACTAGATCTGACGGTAAAACACAGGCTCGCTCCTGCACTGATGCTGACACATGGCATTTTGTTTGGATGTAATGGAAAATGGGGGCCATCGCAGGCTGGGGAGGCTATGGATTCACCTCAGAACAGAGTTGGCTGTTCAGACAGCAGGCTTTGGTGTGGAAATACAGGCCCAGCGTTGCATCGGCCAGATTGCCTGAGATTCTTAGGAGAGCTACAAGTTGATAGTTGTCCTCTATCAAATGTATTTATTCTTTTACAATTTCGCACATCTGTATGCAATGGTCTTTAATCGTGCTCTTTCCCATGATCCTTTGTTAGCCCCGCCTACTCCCACAAACCCGTTCTTTCTCCCCTACTTTCTTTGATGGTGCCCCCACTGCACTCAATCAGGGTTGCTTACATGAGCATGGGGTGGGGGGCTACTGACTTAAGAGCAGCTTACCAGACATTACACCACTGGACTGTACAACTCTGCCTCCACCAGCAGCCATGAGCTGCCTATGATTCCCTTCTAATGGTGCTGAATGACCTCAGTTTTGCAAATACTTCAATTCAGACCTATCTGGTTTGACCTAAAGTTCTGTTCTTCCTGGGAGCTTCTTCATTCTCACACTTTGCTTTGCAACATCCAAAGACTAGGGAATCTTTGCAGAAGAATAATTATGTTCTTCTGAAGCTGTTCTTCAATTTATTGAGGAGCACCTTACCTTTGGACAGAGAGGGGGTGTGGCATGAGAGGACAGCAGGCTTAGGAGTCAGCTGCCAGTCCTGTAGGCCCAGATATGCAGCTAACTATTAATAGTCTAGGAAGGCCACTCCAATCTCTGCATCCCAATTTCTGCTTTTGTAAGGCTTGAGGGTTAGACTAGACTTTGTCCTGTGGGATGTGCAAACCAAAACGTACAGCCAAATAAATCCATGAAACGGTACCTACACGCTGCTGCTCTCAAAACATGTTAACATGTTTATGGCTTCTGGACAATCCTCAGCAAGCACCTTCTAAGTCTAATTTTGTTTAGCTCAGCTGTGTCAGTTAGGGTGTTCACTCTCACAAGTTGTAGAAAACAGATTTATACAACACAGTGATTTTGTTGTTTTGAGATGGATAAGAGCTTGCCACTTCAACCAGGATTCTAGATCCAGACTCAGCAGTACTTTTTATTAAGCCCCTGTCTGTCATCTTAACCCTCGGACAGCTATGCCTCATAGCCCTCAGAGAGCTGCAACAGGGCCAGCCCTCACAACCACATATGTTTAGCCCCTCACCACAAGGGATAAAGGAAGATATTCCTGGTGGCCTTCTTAGATGGCCAAGGCAACTTATCTTCACCCCCTCATATCTCACTGCCATCACCCACATGGATCACACATCAACCCTCGCCCAATCCCTGGGGGCAAGATATGGCATTATGTTAATAATGTTAGAAGTGAGTCAGGGTCCTTGTCCAGAGAGCCCAGCCTATATGGTTTCTGGAGAGAAAAATAATAATCATCAAATGAAATAATAATTTCCAAGAGAGAGAAGAACAGCAATTTCAGAGACTCAACACTGTCACTTAAACATGGTCTTGATCCTCCATCAGTTGCTTTCTACATGTTAATGGGACCTTAAAGTTGTCATACTCTAAAGTAAATTGGTTCCGTGAAAAAACCTGGAGAAGAAGTGCCACGTGTGTATTAGTGATTGTCCAATCTAATAGCTGCTAAAGGGTCTATGCCTTCGTCAGATGTCAGTGCCATGGGATAAGGTGCCAGGCAAGGATCATAGGAGATGAGAAAGTGGCCTTGTTTTCTAAGGAACATAGAAGCTTCTGTCTCAAGCACCAACCCCGTGCATCTTGGCTTGGATTCACTCCTTTGAGAAACTGCCGCTCTTTCTATTTTCTTCTTTCTATGCAATTAAGCAGGAGGCCTCATAGAATTTTGCTCCCTAGCTAATCCCATACATCATCCAGTCTAGACTGGTTTACACTATGAGGAAATGTCTTTTGCAAACAGCAGCTGCCTTGTTAACAGAATTACAATCCTGTTAGAGCATTTTCTTTTAATATAGCAACTGTGCTTGTGGTCGAAAGGTGACCCATTAATCAGATTTATGGAATGACTTCAAGGAGAGATTAGCTTCAGAATTGCATTAGCTTAGCTTCTCCCAGGGCTCGGTTTAATGAATCCAGAAACCAAACCCCGCAAGAGATTTGTATTTTTCTGGCTAGCTTAGGGAAATTGTATTTGTATTCAGAAAACACCCAGCATAGGAGGAGGGTGATAAGTAGGGAGTCCAGGTGGGGTTTTTGCCCCCATCCTGAAATGGAACAAAGGCCAGATCTCTACCAGCCAGTCAATAGCTTCTTCATATCTTCAGCATATTTTATGTGTCTGTGGAGTATATGTGTTTATATGTTCCTGTGTGTGCAAATGCAGATGCACATGTGTGCATATGGGCATGGAGGTCAGAGGTCAACACTAGGTGTCTTCCTCTATTTCTCTACACTTTTGTTTTTGAGACAAGGTCTCTTGGTGAACCCAGCACTTACTGGTGGGAAATCTCTGGGGACCTTCCTGTCTCTTCCTGTCCAGCATTAGGGTTACAGACATGTGCCATCACGACTGGCTTTTTACCTGGGTGCTGGGTCTGACCTCAGGTCCTCTTGCTTCTATAGCAGACACTACACTGACTTGAGCCATCTTCACAGCCCCCAGACACTATCCTGGCAGTGTGACCTCAAGGGGCTACGAGTCTAGAGTTCATGAGAAGCACACAAACAATTACGCTACCCCATGCACATTGGTACATTGTGTACAATGGGGCAAGAGCATGGCGCTGACAATGTGATGACTCATCTGCCTGCATGAAATATCAAGACCAAGGAAGACCTGAAAGAGGTCCCATTGCAGGTGCACATCAAAGGAAGAGAAATGTTTGGCTGGACTCAGGAAACACTTCTCAGACCCGAGTCTGGTTGTGTGTCAACTTAAAATTGCATATGTGGGGCTGGGCGTGGTGGCACACACCTTTAATCCTAGCACTTGGGAGGGAGAGGCAGGTAGATCTCTGTGAGTTCAAGGCCAGCCTGGTGTGTATAGCAAGTTCCAGGCCAGCTGGGACTAAAGGGAGACCCTATCTCAAAAAGACCCTATCTCAGAAAGACCAGGAAATAAGGTGGAAAATGACAGATTAAATTTTTGTTTTTCAGTTTGATATGTCTGATATGTGTGTTTGTGTGTGGGAGATATGTCTGTGTTCATGTGCATAAGCACATGTCCATGTACCACAACCATGTGTATATGCATGTGTGTGCATGTGTGTGTGCCTCTGTGTGTGTGTGTCCATGTGTGTGTGCCTGTGTGTGTGCCTGTGTGTGTGTGTGTGTGTGTGTGTGTGTGTTTTACCAGGGGTCACTGTTAGGTATTTTCCTTGATCTCTTACTTTTTGAGGCAGGGTCTCTCACTGAATCTGGATCTCACCACTGGCTAGGCTGGCTGGCCACTGGATTCCAGGGATCCACCTATCTTTGCCTTTTCCAACCTCCCTCCAGGCCTAGGTTACACATGGTTTTGCATGGGTGCTGAGTATCTGAGCTCAGCTACTGATGCCTGCACAGTTGGCATCTTATAGATTGGCCCATCTCCCTAGCCCCTCAGTCTGACTTTCAGAAGGACACGGACAGTCTCCCTTTGGGAGTCAGGTGGCAATTCTGTCACCAAAATGTGCTGCAGGGGAGAGGCCAACCACTTGTGCTGGCAGCCTGGTTGGGCCTAACCCCAGTCTTGGCAGTTGCCTGTCCTGCCTGCATCCCCAGTGGACAACCTGGGGATGAGGGGACCCTGGTTGCTGGGCTAATTATCTAGAGCCATTTCCAGCAGTTGGGCCCAGTTTGTCTCCCCTTTAAATTGTGATCCTAATTCTCCTTAAGGTCTAGCTTGTGAGAAAATATGCAGCCGACACGCAAGAGGGTTTGAAAATAGCACTGCCAAAGAAACAAACTGTAGACTAGAAAGCCAGAGGAGGAGGAGGAGAGGGAGAGCAGAAGCCTCACTATTACCTCACTGGATGCAGCCAGCAGAGACTCCACAGTAAACCTGGGCTTGGCCAGAGTTGCCACCACACGGCCCTGTGTAGTGACTTGATCATGTGAGCCTCTGTTTCAACTCCTGAGCTTCCCCACATTGAGATTTGGGGTTCAGGTAAGGATACCCCTATCTAGCCGGGACTCTAAGCCACTTGGTCCAACCTAACTTCTAAGATGGCCTGAGCAGAAGTCGGATGTGTTCTGCAGCCAACAAAGCAGCTCTGTAATTACCATTTTACTATTATTGCTCCTGTAATAACACCTCTCTAGAAAACTCCTAAGGAGAGAAGGTGATCGACAGGGCAGAATTCAGACTTTTCCAGAGCCATCCTAATACCAAAATATAATCATAAGCATGCCTTCACCCCCAACACCATGGTATTGCTTCTGGTGCTAAGGAAGATAATGAAAGTCAAATGCTTGACACTGTGTCTGGCATTCAGCAGCACTTAGATGTTATTAGTTAAACTACCACTGAGGAAATGTCCAGAAACTTTACAGTCAAGAATCACTATGGATTTGATCCATGCAAAGTAGAAAAGAAAGGGTAATGGCTGGAGTTTGAAAATATCCAAGAAAATATTTTTAAAAATCTTAATGTGTAGAACTTGACTCCAAGTTGTTCCAGCTACATAGCAGAACAGCCCTGGAGGTGAATCTGAATAACACAGATGGAAAAACATCCAGTGTCATCTGAAGCATGCCTGCGAAAAGTGCTGCTGGCTGGAGGTCACAGACCAGCAGATCATGACATCCAGCCCCCAGGCCATCACTGTACGTTTGGCAAACCCAGATACTCTGGGAATTATCCATCTTGTAAGCGTCCCCCCACCCACACACAACCCTCTCCACCTCGCCCTGTCCTTACAGAAGGCTATAAACCACTTGGGCTAATTCAACTTGTCACTTTAGGAGCGACTCTTTTTGGTCCCCTAAGCTCATCGGTGGAGAATAATAAAACAAGAATTCAGGTATGTCTGAAGCTCTGCGTTCTTGTCTCCAGAGATGATTTGTCAGTAAGGGAAGGATCTAATAGCCTGTGCCTTGCCATTACAGAACTCAGGACACCTAAGTCCTACAGGACCCCTTAGTCCTACTCTATCCTTGCTTTGAATTCTTCCTCAGCTTCCTCTACATTGTGCCTCCTTCCCTAACAGACCATGAGACCACAGTAACCCATGCCACCCACCCCCATTGCCATTCATAGGTCCTGGTAGACATGCCTGTGTGACCTGATCCAAGTTAGGTAACCCCTCTGGGCCTTGATTTATTAGTCTACAAAATAGATATAATGGTATTAATAAAAGTCTCATCATTTGGCAGCTAAATGGTCATGATGTCAGGTGCTGGACTTCTTATGGGCACTCCATACATGTCAGCCAATAACATGAGATTGTATTATTACCATTAGAATTCTCTGCTGGGGAATCTGTAATGATTGGATGTTAAGATGGTTTCAAAAAGCCTCTCCTATAAAGCGATCAAGAAAAATCCATAAGAAATCAATTAATCTCTACCAAACACTCAACCATACCCAACTCTGGGTACATAAATATAGCCCTTCCCAGTTCTCAGCGAGCTTAGCACATAGCTGAAAATAAAAGGTGCGTGAAACAATTAGGCAGCAGGACTGTGATATGCAAGGAAGCATGGCAACAGTGCCTGGAGGTGTAAAGAGAAAGGTGGGGTCTGGATCTGCTGAGGTCACAGGAAGGGTGCGCAGGCAGAGCTGTGTGGCCTAAGACACCAGGCTACTTCACCACCAGTAGTCACAGCCAGACAGGAAATCTCTGATGACTCCCCTGTCCTCTGAAGCATGGTGTACCATGATGTGAACATCACTTCTTTGCGACAGCCTGTACTCAGTTATTCTTCCTGTATGTGACAGCTTATATGGTCAGTAAGGTTAGGAGTGGCTCGTACCCCAGGCCTGGGGCTTCAGCATCCTGGCAAACACATGTAACCGAGTATGGTCAGGCCTCTACATGCAGCCTCCAGGTGAGAATGGGGTAGCATTAACACAAATCTCCCAGGGTTAGAGGTGCTCACCCGCAGTCTGTTGATTAGGATTTCAGGCCTCCCTCATAAACTCCAGCTGGCTCAGATGGAGCTGGGCATGCCCAGTGTGGAGAATGTCACTCAAGTTCCCTGGCGTCTCAAGCCCAGATACCGTTCCTGTTTCCACCTGTTCTTTCGCATCGGCTGTTCCTTTCTTGGCCTTCTTCCATTCCTTCACGTCTAACAAACATCTCCCATATGGTCTGTACTAGACAGGAAAGTTCAGACAGTAAGACTAGCAAGGCGGAGAGGAATGTGCCCTGTCCACCACCTGCCCCAGGCTTGTCTTTAATGGAACTCCTTCAGCCACAGCACTGTTTCCTGCGGCCTCGTCAAGGACTCAGGCCAACACTACCCTGTCCACACCTTCTTCTCACCAGCCACCCCTCTCAGCCAACAAACCCACACCCCGTTTATATCAGCTAAAAACTACCATAGCCTCCAGTCCCTATCTCCACAGCAGCGCCCCCCTTCTCCCCTACCTAGGAATAACTAGAATGATAAGGCTGGCAGCTATAAATATGATTTGCACTGAGATGAATTTCCACCGTAACCCAAGAATGACCCTCATTATGCTTTCAGTAATCTGATGGTCAGAGGAAGTAGCTCAGTCAGTACAGGGGCTCACCTTACAAGCACAAGGACCTGGGTTTGATCTCCAGAAGCTATGTAAAACATATCTGGGTATATTGGCTCTCTTAATCCCAGCCCCGGGAAGGCAGGTATATCACTGGGGTTCAGTGGCCAGACAGCCCAGTCTACTTGGGAAGTTCCAGGCCACTGAGAAGCCCTGTCTCAAAAAATCAAAGGTAGATAGCACGTGAAGAATGACATTTTAAGTGGCCCGGGGCTGATGTCTGACTTCCACATATGTCCACAAATACATGTACCTGCAAACATATGAACACAGACTCAAACACATACACACAAAGGAGGTAATGGGCTCCAGGCTGTAATACATGGTATGCTGGATAGCTTTAGTGTCAAGTTGATACACCTAGGTTGAGGGAGCCTCAATTGGGGAATTGTCTCCATTGGACTGGCCTGTGGCCATATCTGTGGGGGATTTTCTTGATTGTTGAGATGTGCAAGGGCCCAGCCCACTGTGGGTGGTGTCACCCCTGGGCAGGTTGTTCTGTCCAGTATGAGAAAGCAGGCAGAGTATGGGCCAGGGGAGCAAGCCAATAAACAGCATTCCTCCATGGCCTGTGCTTCAGCTCCTGCTTCCAGGTTCCTGCCCTGAGTTCCTACCTTGGGCTGTCTAAGTGATGAACCATAGGGAATCATAAGCTAAATTAACCCCTTCCTCCCCAAGTTGGTATTGGTCAGAGTGTTTTGTCACAACAATGAAAAGCAAACCAGAACACATGGAAAATGACATCCCCGCTTGGAATGCAGCCAGCTGACTCCAGTGCTCCTAAGTGCTCTGCCATAAACCTCTACCTCCACGTTCTGCTTCCTGAAAAGCTAGGCACTGTGAGCACACCTGAGTCAGCCACAGGCTGTGGATGGAACAGTAGGTCCAGCTTGAGGTTTGTTACTCTCACCCTGCCCAGCGTGCCTACTTCCCCCAGCCTCAGTTTCTCCACTGAAGAATATGAGGATGAACTAGAGCCTTGTCCTGTCCTCCCCAGCCCGGACTTTGAGGAGATGCGTTTCTCTGAACCTGTCCTAACAGCGATGCTCCAGGGCCCAAATTATTGTTTGCTGAGATTTGTCCTTTCTGTTCTGGGCTTGGAGAAAAGTTTGAGATTTTAGAAGTTTGTGATTGTAGGTCATTGTTGCCTGGTCCAAACCACAGAATGTGATTATAAGCATAAAATATCACAACAAAGAAAGCTGGGTGGTGGTGAGGTGATGGTAAGCCTTCAGTACACCACAGTCAGTCATTTCCATCATCATCAAAGAAGCTGTGTTTAATAAGCACTTACTAAGTGCAAAGCCCTACACATAGTCCAATGCATGTATTATCTCTGTTGGCAGATAAAGAAACACGGGTTATGTCATTTACCCAAAATTGCACAGACCTTAGCAATGAAGCTGAGATTCAAACATGTGATTTTTTTTACCATTTTTGCTTTATTTTTAATTGTATGATTGGTGTGTGTCTGTGTGTGAGTCCATGTGCGTGACTACACACATCTGCAGAGGCTACACGTGTGTTGTATTCCCTGGAGCTGGAACTTGCGAGCCATCGCGAGCTGCCTGATATGGGTTCTGGGAACCAAACTTGGGTCCAAAAGAGCACTCTGCACTTTGACAGCTGAGCCATCTCTCTGGCTCCCAAACACATTCTGTACTCCCCCTTCTGGGTGGTCCCCATTCACCTGGACATCCACACAGGACATTCTGAGCTTAGCATTCAAGCTTGCTCAAGGAGGCCGGGGTCAACTTGCCATCTGTTTTTAATCACAAATTCCACAAGACAGTTTATCCTCCTGACAAATCTCCTCTACGCTGAAGTTCCTTAGATAAAGCCAAGTTACTGGAGAAGTGGAGCCTGAAGCACCCTCTCCTCCATCTCCCCTTCTCACCTGTTCCCATGGCATACAGTTGGTTACAAACCTCTCTTGCTGTTTATTGTCCTCTTAATAAGCCCGATCTCCTTTCAGAAAGCTGTTTAACACTCCACCACTTAATTTCCCCTCAAGGCAGAATCTGCCAGATGGAGTCTTTGTCCCAAGCCACATGGATTTGTCTTATTTTTAAACAGCAGTGAACATCGCACAAAACGAAAATAGCAGTCAGTTCCCAGGTGCGACTCATTGAGCTGGGACAGGCTGGAGTATATGGATGTATCCACCTGGGGCAGCTGTTCCAAACCGGGCAGATTAATGAATGAGGAGATGACTCTCGCTGTGGCGCCTGGCCAGCTGCCGGTCACATCTGAGTGTCATCCATGTAGAAGCACACCACTTTTCCACTTCAGCCAGGTTCTGCTACCCCTCACCTCCCTTAGCTAGATGCCTTTGGGCTGTATAACTCTGGCTGCTTCACAGACATGCTGTTCACAGCTGAGGCAATCAAGTGGACCCCAGAGCACTGAGTGACCAGTACATAGTGTTCAAGTGAGAGACAGAAGTGTTTCTAAAGGACCACTGAAATATGCTTCCAATCCTATAACATAACTGGGTTGGGTTACTATAGTATAACCAAGCTAGTTTCTAGAAATATAATCTATCAACTAATGTTCCAAATAAGATTTGTAGTATGTACCCACAGTAAACTACATGTCCCCAAATTGTGTGTGTGTGTGTGTGTGTGTGTGTGTGTGTGTGTAAGACAGGACTCCCTTTAGTTCCAGCTGGCCTGGAGCTCTATATGTAAGCCAGGCTGGCCTCCATCTCACAGAATCTACCTGCCTCTGCCTCTCAAGGGCTAGGATTAAAGGCAAGCACCATCTTGTTTTTAATGAATACCCATAGCTCCAGTAATCTGGTCACTCACCAAGGAATCCTAGGGGTACCATGGACCTGTCTGAGAAGTACATTTCTGGGAACTTGTCTCATGAGCTACATTCCAAAGCTTGAAGCATTCTGAGATCTAGCCCCTCTTTTCTGAACTTGGAGTAATGTCAGGAGCTTCAGAGTTTTTCTCTGCAGGTTGCCTGATTCCAAGCTATAGAACATAAGTGTACTCATAAAACAGTGTGAAGGAGAAAAGACGGAGACCAGCAGAGTGTTGGTCAGCCCTCTCTGTACAGGTGAGGAGGCAAGCCTCCAGTAATGATGTGACTACTCCTTCACTGTCCTGTGCTGTCCTAGGAAAGACGGAATAGATAGATCTACTGTCTAGTGGAGTGGTGGCCTCTTTGGGATCCACAGACTACCATCAAGAAGGAAGAAAGCAGCTTGCAGCGTGGGGGTGGGTCCACCGGTCTGATGATACCTCAATCATGATGAGTATTGATTGGCATGGTAGCATTCCAACCCAGTGCAGAAGTATGTTCATAAATGTGTCTGCACACAACGCTTATCCTTTCAAAGATTTCCGTGTTCCACTGTCCCAACCTATATTCCATATTAAGTAGTGGGGCTCTTTATGGGGAAATGGGAAGAGCAGACTCATGTTTGTAGATGGAGGTGCTTGACCTTGACTCTTCTGTAAATGTAGCAGTCCCAGCTAGCATTTGTCACAACCTTCAGAACCGGTGAACACTGGAAACAACAGCCATCAAGATATTGCTTAGAGTCAAAGGCATTCTACCTGAACCCACTCTCACATACCAGGTGAAATGTTGAGGTGACGGTACTCAGCTGGTATCCCACAATTCCAAAGGCCTGATCTTGTAAGGTACAAAAGCCAAAGTGGGAGGTGGAGGAGATAGAGATAAATTCAGTAATAATCCTTTGTTCCTTGGGGCGAGTTTGCTGTAGTATTTAAGAATCTTTTTTATCTTTTACTCTTAAAAAGTTAAGAAAAGAAGATAATAGAAAACTAACCCCTCTGTATGACGCATCCCACTCCATTTAAAGAAGCTTGTACCTGAGAGCCTAACAGGTGATCCCAGGGCAGAGTTACAGTGGGTCTCTTGGTGGAGGAACATCCACCCCATGATGGTTTGAATGAGAATATTGAACACTCTGTCCCTGGTTTGTGGCTCTGGTGGGGAGGGTTAGGT
This sequence comes from Rhizomys pruinosus, assembly GCA_009823505.1. Classification (NCBI taxonomy): domain Eukaryota; kingdom Metazoa; phylum Chordata; class Mammalia; order Rodentia; family Spalacidae; genus Rhizomys; species Rhizomys pruinosus. The sequence continues at coordinate 339,251 of VZQC01007170.1, read as the reverse complement.
GGTGTGGCCCTGCTAGAGGAAGCATGTCACTGGAGGTAGGCTTTAATCTTGACTGTTTCAATTCTCTTTCTTGCCCATTTCTATCCTCCTCCTCCCCCCCTCCTCCCTCCTCCTCTTTCTCCTCCTCCATTTCCTTTCCCCTCCCCTTCCCCTTCCCCTCCCCATCCCCCTCTCTCTCCTCCTCCCCCTCCCTCTCCTCCTGTGCCTGCTTGAAGATTGTAACCCACTGAGTTTTCTGCTCTAGTCGCCTCCTTCCTTTCCTGCCTCCTTCCATTCCTGCCTCACCATGGTAGACTCTTGTCCCTTTGGTACTGTGAACCCAATAAACTCTTCCTTTTATAAGTTGCCGCGGTTGTAACGTTTTATCATAGCAACAGAAAAGTAACCAATACACACTCTAAATATACAAATGAACACATTTCTAAACAAACACATTTCTGACGTTATATAAGGGGAATACAGATGAAAGGACTGTCACTCTTCTTCACTTCCATAAAGCAATGTTGGGTAGAGTGGGTGCTTGTTTGGATGGGATAATCAGTCAAAAGGTATGTGGAAACCTGGTATGTGCTTTGCATACAAGGAAGAATTATTACTACACTCCTACACAAACACTATCCGCTCGCTCTCAGTAGCCATTTGAGTGTTATTGCCCATGGAGTAGACTAGATCTTTAGCACCAGGTTCCCAGAACCATGGGGTGCATGGTTTTGTACCATCCAGTGCAAAACTCCTTCATTTCAAGAGCTAAGAGAGTCATATGGGAGGATGTTTTATGACCAAGAAGATAGGCTCTTAGGAGGGCTTTGCTAGGACTCTCCAGAGAACCCCAGGAAGGAAAGATACCAAACCCCCTCACTCTTTTCAAGTGCTTTCATTCACATCTCTATCTCTGTGAAAGAGTAGAGTTGTTAGGTCCAAAGCAGTTTAGATTCCAGCAGACACAAGAACATGCCCAGAGGGGCTCGGCGTCTGTGTGGAAACTTGGAGGTACCAGTTTCTAACCAGCTGGGCTCAGGTAAGAGGACCACATGTGAAACATTAGTTTGGTTCCAAATTGCATATTGAAATAGGAACATTAGAAATGCAGTCTTAAAAGAAACCAGAACTCCTGGACAGCTCTTGAAACTACATAATGCAAGAAATAATTGCGAGCATATGGAACCTTAGATGTAGTTTGACATATCCAAAAGATTTCATAGGACTCCCAAGGGATGCTTTAAACTAGTTTTTTAAAAGTTAAAAAAAATGGAAGCATCTGAATGACTTAGGAGAGCAGAATTCATTAAATATTTGGCTAGTGGAGCAAGGGCCTTCTGTAATGAGAGCTCTGTGCAGATGGAATGTACCGTGTTGGGAAGGAGGGTATGCCTGACCTAGAAATGTAGGAGCTGTGAGGAGGTTCGAGGAGCTGGCACACCCAAGCAGGGAAAGCTGTGAGCTTTGATCTCAAGTTCCATACAACCTCAGGTCTCAGTTCTGTTTTTATGAGACTTGGGAGAAAAAAAAAATTGTTCTTCAAGTTCTTCATTTGTAAAATGAATATGTCTACACCAATGAACAGCTTATGCAGGTGAACAAAGTGTTAGCAATGGTGCTCAGCATGTTATAAATACAAAATTAGCATTTTTCATGTTTAAACACAAGCAGTAGCAACTTTTATTTACACATGATAAATTACAGGGAATTAGAGGGAAATTCTGTCTTCTACTTTTCTCATTATGGTGGTTCCATCCGTCAAAGTTCCTGGAGTCCTCTTACTAATGCTCTTGATGTTTAGGTGTCTAGAGTTTTCTATCTTAGCACTGTCTAGAGCATTCTTAGATAATGACCACTATCCTTTTCACTGCTCTTTATAATCAAGAGCCATCTTTCCTACATCTTAGTTCTTTGCACATTTGCTTTTCCCACAATCATCATCAGAATAAATGTGGGCGTCCTTGCTTGTTTCCTAGTCAGCCCCCTCCACTCTTATACAGCCCCAGACCACCCTCCTAGGGAAGAATGCCCCCAACAATCAAGCTGATCCCCCACGGACATACCTACAGACAACCCAATCTAGATGATTCCTCAGTTCCCTTCCCTGATGACCCTAGGTTGTGACAAGTTGACATTTAAAGTGAACCCGGACAGGGTTCAATCCCCAGCACCCACATGGCGGCTGAGAACCATCTGTAACTCCAATTCCAGGAGAACTCCAGTTCCAGGGGAATCTGAGACCCTCTTCTGACCTCCGAGGCATTGCACGACATGGGTGCACAAACCTACATGCAGACAGTACATTAATACACATAAATAAATAAATAAAATTTAAAAAAATTATATTAAAAAAAATAAAGTGAACCAGGACAATGAGGAAAAACCCACTGAGACCCTTGTCTTCCACCCAGAAAAGAGCAAAGATACACGCAGAAGTGCTGGCAGGATGTACGCGTGGGAGACTTCGTCCAGATGCATTGCAATGAGATCATTCCAGCAGACATCCTCCTCCTCTTTTCCTCAGACCCCAGTGGGGTCTGCCACCTGGAAACTGCCAACTTGGACGGAGAGACAAACCTCAAGCAGCGGTGTGTTGTGAAGGGCTTCTCGCAGCAGGTAAGGAGCTTCCTAAGATCTTCCCTGGTGTGATCAGTGGCAAGAAGCCAGCAAATGCTCTTGGAAAGTTTGACTTAAACTGGCAAGTTGAGAAGGGAAAGTAGAAGATACCTCTTTGGGAAGTCTTATATACATATTAATTTCTTGAGAATTTCATACAATATATTTTGATCATATTTACCCCAATCCTTTAACTCCTGCAAGATCTAACCCCCACCTCCCCACCCCCAAATTTGTGTCTTCTTATTTTTTTTATTTTATTTATTTCTGTATGTGTATGAATGTACTGTCTGCATGCAAGTTTGTGCACCCATGTCGTGCAATGCCGCGGAGGTCAGAAGAGGGTGTCGGATTCCCCTGGAACTGGAGTTCTCCTGGAATTGGAGTTTCAGATGGAATCTCGGCCGCCATGTGGGTGCTAGGGATCGAACCCGGGTCCTCTGTAAGAGCGGTCGGTGCTCTTAACCGCTAGGCCATCTCTCCAGCCCCGTGTCTTCTTATTTTAATGCTTTTATCCATAACCCATCAACTCCAATTTGTGCTGTCCATGTACTTCTGGGTGTGGAGCCATCCAGTGGAGTGTGGTCAATACTCTTAAAGAAAGCTGACTCTCCCTCCCCCAGAGCCATCAAGTGTCTTTAGCTCCTCAGTTACAGGGAGAGGCTTGTCAGCCCTTTCCCAGTCCATGCTGGGATATTGACTGGCTTGATCTTCTGAAGATCTTATGCAACAACCACAGCCATGGTAAGTTCATGAAAGCACCAGTCTGGTCATGTCCACAAGATACTCTTTCACTCCAGTCTTCCTTGACTTTTGGCTCTTACAATCTTGCCACTCCCTCTGCCAAGATGGTCCCAAGCCTTGAGGAGGGGCTTGGATAGAGAGTCCCATATGTGGCTGAGCACCACAGTCACATATTCTTTGTACATTAACCAGTTTCTACGTTAACCACCATCCACTACACCAAGAAACTTCTCCGATAAAGTCCAAGAGCTGCACCAATCTATGGGCAGAGAGACAGGAATTCAGAGGTCAATGTGATGCTGTGTCCGTTTAGCAAAAGAATAGTAGTAGGCTTGCCCCTGTAGCCTGTGAACTCCCCAACCATAGGTTCCTGGCCAGCTTTGAAGTACTAGGCATGTTTCTTCCTGTGAAGCAGGCCTTAAACCCACTCACAAAGTGATGTCACTATAACATCTATGCCGCTATAGCTTTGTGTGCCACAGACATAGCTTTTCATGCCAGTCGTTATTGTAGTTCGCAGCATTCACGTCTGGGGGAGACTGCTGATGACTTTTTTCTCCCAGTAGCCTGCATAGAACTTTCCAGTGCTATGAAAGCTAGCCAGCAGGGAGGAAGTTTCCTGCTCAGTGCTGATATGCTTTCTCCATGTCCTGTGACTAATGCATACAGTGTCTTTAGCAACAGCATCTTACCATCAAGTTCTGGTGGGAAAGCAAGAGCAAGTGTCTCTGGTTCAGCTCTGACCAATAACTTGAGGGTACATATCCCACACTCAGCACTGAGCTTTCTATTTGACCACCTATGGGTTCTGAAATGATCATAATCCCCTGTTTGGGGTAACTCCAATTAAACCCTTTCATATGAATGTAAAATTCATAAGAATATATCTCTATATATATATGATAGAATAAAATGGTAGGTTTCCATATGACTTTTTAAAACATCCTTAGAGTCGGCTATCCTCCTTAGAGTCCGCTATCCTATTTAGAGTCTGCTATCCTCCTTAGAGTCCGCTGTCCTCCTTAGAGTCTGCTGTCCTCCTTAGAGTCCGCTGTCCTCCTTAGAGTCCGGTATCCTCCTTAGAGTCGGCTATCCTCCTTAGAGTCCGCTACCCTCCTTAGAGTCTGCTATCCTTCTCCTTAGAGTCCACTATCCTCCTTAGAGTCCGCTATCCTTCCCTGAGTCCCCTCCTCTGGCTCACCCTCTCCCTCTCAACCCCCTCTCCTTACCACTAAACTTTTCCCCTTTATCTCCTTAGAAACTCTTAAGCCACCCAGCAACCTTCTCAGTGGCTATTGTGTCCGTATCAAAGATGAGGAAACTGTAGCTGAAAACAGTTCGTGCCTTGATGAAGACAGCTCCTAAGCAAAGGCTCACTCTATTCACCTGAACAAACTGTGTTTTATTCAAAACCAAGTCTCACTCTGCTCAGTCATTAGGGAGGCTCACCCTTTCTTCTGTGCTCAGCCTCTCCCACTCGTTCTGCCGGATCAGCTCTGGACATGAATCTTTAATAGTCTTTTGGCTCCTCATTAATTACAGCAAGACAATACTAGATGTGTGTGTATGTGTGTCATGTGTGTTTGTGTCTGTGTTCATGCAGGTGCATGTTTATGCAGGTACATGGGAGGGTGTGCATGCCCCAGTATAAGCATACTTATGAAAGCCAGATGTCAGTATGAGGTGTGCTTCCTTAAAAAGCCATCTATCTTGTTTGTTGGAACTGGGTCTCTCATTGGTCTGGATGTTGGTGAATAGGCAGCCAGCAACCTGGAAGGTCCACTTTATGTCTGCCTCCCCAGTGCTGGGATTGTAAGCACACAACCATGATCAGCTTTTTTTAAACATGGCCTTTTGATATCAAACTTGGGTCTTATGCTTACGCAGCAAGCACTTAACAGATGGGGCCATCGCACCAGCCTCCCGATTTTCCTGATTTTCCTGATTTTCCCTATTTGCATGTCTTATTGACAGCTCTAATCATCTCTGAAGTCAGAGATTCATAATTGACACTTTTCTTTGGTCTTTTCAAGACAGGGTCTCCCTGTAGCCCCAGCTGGCCTGGAACTCACTCTGTAGACCAGGCTGGCCTTGAACTCACAAAGATCTGCCTGCCTCTGCCTCCCAAGTGCTAGGATTAAAGGCGTGCGCCGCCGCACCTGGCTTATAATTGACACTTTTAACTCTTCATACTTAACATCAGCAGGACACTGAACTGGATGGCATAGGAAAAGCAGTAGACTTTGGTGATTATCAGCTCAGACTCCAAGTTCTGACAGTCCTGGGCTTAAATGCTAATTCCCACCACATGTAAGCTGTCTCGTTTTATATAATTTATCAGTCTCCCACACCTTTGTTCCTTTATCTGGGTGTAAAAAGCAGACAAAATAATATTTCCTCATAGGGTAACTCTAAAGACTAAATGATATGTACCAGAATTACTTAGCATGAATAGCACATTGAAAAGAGATTAGTGAATTGTTGCTATTAATGCCAATGGCTTTTCTAAACAATTTGTGTTGACTAATTGAGGCTGGGTGTGATATTCAATTAAACTCTTCCTTATGGGGGTTGATTTCCAACCTGGTACCTTTCTCTATTGATGGCAAATAAAAAATTTTTCTAGCATTTTTCCCTCTGCCAGCTTTGGTTGAGGAGAAATTGAATGAGTCAGGGGACTTTCAAGAAAAAAATAAACACTCCACTCCTCAGAGGTTCTCATAAGCTACAGTTCTGATATCTAGATGACATCTCAAGAGAAGGCACCTTCCAGGTGTGGTGGCACACACCTTTAATCCCAGCACTCAGGAGGCAGAAGCAGGCAGATCTTTGTGAGTTCAAGGCCAGCCTGGTCTATATAGTAAGTTCTAGGACAGCTGGGGCTACAGGGAGACCTTGTCTCAGAGAGAGAGAGACAGAGAGACAGAGAAAGAGAGACAGAGAGAGAGACAGAGACAGAGAGACAGAGACAGAGAGAGACAGAGAGACAGAGAGAGAAAAACAGAGAATATGAATGAATGAATCCATCTTGCCTCAGGGTGCCTGCTCCATAGCACCTGATGAACAGTTCTCAAAATCCCTCCAGTGTGACTGGCAGTCCTCACAAGTCTGGTCTCTTCACCTGTGGATGGGAACATGACCACGTTCTGTAGCTTTGCTGTTAGACTGAAATGAGAAGGAAAGAAAAGAACAAAATCCAGGACTTGCTGCCTATTAGATCCACAGTGGTCACTGCATCATGGTCACTGCACTACTTCAGTGGCCACAGCTCTCCTGCCCTTGATGTCTAGGCTCTGAGTCAATCAATGAGCTGGCTTGGCCTCTCTTTAACTCCTTTACTTGTCCCACCCCTAGTCACTGAATGGCCTCAGTGTTTATAAGGAGGAGGGCAAGATCCACTATAAGTTAACGAAGTCCTTCAACATAGCCAGAAATAATCTAGATCTGGACTCAAGGCCCTGTGACCTGTTTTCTTGACCAGATACCTTTTTAACCAATACTTAAATAAGAATCCGTATTACGTGTACACACATTCATGTGCAGGGGTAAATATGTATGTGCGTGTACAAGTTGACACCTTAGTCTGGCTATTTGCAAGGATCTCTTAGATTTGCTATTCTATTTTATTTTTCCTCTTTAAGTTCTATGAATAGTAAACTTGCATTTGCTTACAAATACCTGTTGTAGCCTCTCTAACCTCAGCGTCCTTCCCATTTTGAATCTTCATTCCTCTCTGATTTCAGTGCTACCACTTTCTTTTTTTTTTTCTTTTTTTTTTTATTTCTGTATGTGTATGAATGTACTGTCTGCATGCAGGTTTGTGCACCCGTGTCGTGCAATGCCACGGAGGTCAGAAGAGGGTGTCGGATTTCCCTGGAACTGGAGTTCTCCTGGAATTGGAGTTTCAGACAGTTTTCGGCCGCCATGTGGGTGCTGGGAATCGAACCCAGGTCCTCTGTAAGAGTGGTCGGCACTCTTAACCGCTAGGCCATCTCTCCAGCCCCAGTGCTACCACTTTCTAATCACCGAGTTTTCTTCTTTCTTTGGCCTCAGCCCCCGGACTCTTTCTTGCATATTAACCAAATAGTTTGGAATTTAACTAGAATGAGACCAGGTGAAAGGGCCCTTCACACTTAGTGCCATAAACTCCTCAATTTAAATAAACATTTCAAACTCTAACCCTGAATCCTCACGGGGTCCTTGGCATTAAAAAAATTCATTTATGAGTAAAAGAAAGTGACTTATTGAACTTTGTTTCCAGGTCTTGGTTTTTTCCTTTGCTCAGGAGCATTTCTCGATTCACTAATAACAATAATAAACTTGAGCCCATGGTAGGAGCTTTGCCTGATTAACTCATCCTCACAAGAGCCTAAGAGACAGGCAACATCACACCCTTCCCCTCCCCCCTTTTTTTACACATACGGAAACTGGAGCATCTATGTAGAAGACATGCCATTCACAATGGTCACTGAGCTGTAGAGTTGGAACCAAGATTCAAAGCCATGTTTGTTCTTAATCTATGGTAGCTATTCCTCCTGACTTGGCTAATTCCTTGCCCTCATCCAGAGTTGCATAGTGGAAAGTGTGTATGTGTCATTTACAGATTCTTTCCACACATAAGTGGCAGATTACAGGAAGAACCATGGCAGCAGAATTAGGAAATTAAATCTCAGCCCACTGTCTGGCCAGGAGAAGCTCCGTCTGGTCTTGGAGTTTTTGTTTCTCGCTTACACCTTTTGTGCAAAAAGATTCTTATGGATAGAACCGTTGGCTGACACTATAGTGCAGCATTTCCTCAATGTGTTGAACAAAAATGAGGATGGGACTTCTCGCATGAGAACTTCTTCCATGTGCCTCTGATTACATGCTGGTGCTTCTAAACACATGTCTTTCCATCTTTACTCCACCATCTAAGGAAGACCGTACTGTCCTCCTCTGAGAGATAAAAGTTCTAGGGAAGAAGAAAGGCAGACCTCACTAAGTGTCTCAGAAGTCTTTGAACCCTACAAATATGGTTTGTTTAGAAACTTAATGTCCTGAATAATAAGTATCAGTGGCTTTTGTTAATTTGTTTTTCTTCTAAATACCTGTGGTTCATGAGACCACCACCTTCCCAAAAGGATGTTTACTAACCATAGAGATTGCTAGAAGTTCCCACCTCACATAATATTTTCACTATCTGTGAGTGGATGGGTAGTGAGAGGTGAAAGTGGCTTCCCTACGTAGACCCAATACATGAAAAATACAGTTCATAGTCAAGTCAACCTAGGAAGTCTGGTATCTCACAAACAACCCTCCCCTTGGAGGCTCCAGTGTATAACATATTAAGGTCCCTGAGAACATCTGGAGTCAACCAGTCTGTAGTGTATAATATGAGGTCCCCAAGCCTTTTTGAGAATCATTTTTTCATTACAAATACTCATTAACAGTCCTATGGATCTTGGTGGGACACTAATCTAGATGAGGAGACAATATGCTCATGACAGGGGAAGAGGACCATCCCATCCCCAGGCCCCAGGTAAATTCTTCTTCTCTTTCCATTTAAGTTCAAGAGGAATTACAAACTAAAAAACATCTAAGAACAGTTTGCTTTCCAGGGCACTGCAGGGACCAGAGTTAGTTCCAACATCCTTTTCTCAGAACACAACTTAGACCAAAGCAATACTTTTTCAGAAACTTTATCCAAAGCAATACTTTTTCAGTTGGAAACTTTGTCCTAATGAACCATTTTTGAATTCACAAAATCATTGACCTGTTTCTGAAATATTAATTCTCATATCATATTGCCAGGAAGAGATGAAAAGAAACAAGTCCACTATTTGTACTATGCTAAGTTTTGCCCAGCATCTAAGAAGACTTGACTAGAAAGTTCAATCATTCATTCTATTTATTGTTGACATTCTGAGTCTTGAAAACTCTTACTTCCAGATACTTTAGCATCTGGAAATGAATACCTGCACCATTCATTTGGGTATATATAAAATTACCAACACTGAAGAATCAGAAATGAATTCTTTCATTCCATCCTCTATATTAAACATGTAGCTGGTTGTCTGACAGCAAGAATGGTATTTAACACTTTCTAGTTGATCATTGCTTAGTACTAGTTATATTCCCTAGGCTCATTTAATTCATGATCTATACAGCATTATATAATAGTAGTATGTGATCAGGGACATACTGTGTATAATAGGTGGTACTTCTAAGAGTTTTATACCTATTATCTCTATTTTTCATAATTACCCTGTGAGGTTGACACTCTCATGACTCACATAAGAAGTGAGGAAGTAGCAGCTCTGTTGTTCTGCTTGCAATGGACTAAGCTCACATTAAACTCAGGTAGAGTTCTTATATTTCTGGATTTTATTATGGAAATATTCAATTATATATAAAACCTAGAGAACAGTATGATACACTTAATTTCAGGAAGCAACTCATAATTAAGTTATTTACTTCCCCCTTCCTCTTACATTCTGAAAATTATTTTGAAGCAGATCTTTGACATCATAACATTTCACCTACAAATATTTAATATGTATCTCTAGAATATAAGATCTTAGGTACACCATTATTGTGCCTGAAAAACAATAGTACTTTGATATGCACTTTTAAGTCTGTGGTCAACATTCCTAGTTCATTTGAATCAGGCCAGATCTTGAGGTTAGTCTTTTAAATTGCTTCTACTCTGTAGGTTTCCCACCTCACTCTCTTCTTTCCTTGCATAGTTGATTTTTGTTGCTTGATGTGGTGGTTTGAATGAGCATGTCACCCATAGGCTTCAAGTATTCAGACATCTTGTCCCCAGTTGGTGGCACTGTTCTGAGGTCTTAGTCTCAGCACTGTGGCCGTGCTGGAGGAAGTACATCATTGGGGGCTGGCTTAGTGAGTTTAACAAGCTTTGCAGTCTCCAGTCTCTCTCTCTTGACTTCCTGTGCTCATTGGAGAAGTGAACTTTGGCTTTCTGCACCAGCCCCAGCCACCAGGCCTCCCCGCCACATTGGACTGACTCTTAATTCCCTGGAACCATCAATCATAGGCTCAAATAAACTCTTCCTTTTATAAGTTCCCTTGGTCATGGTAGTTTTATCACAGCAACAGAAAAGCGACTAGTACACTTGATAAACCAAATTGTTCTATAAAAGTCCCCAGTACTTGGATTTTGCTGATTTCATTGAGACCCCTGTAGTATTGTTTAACAGATGTCCCTATCTACTATATTTCTATAAATTGTAATTGGATCTAGCATTTGAATCATATTTGGAATAGACTTGGTATGTGCGTTCATGTGTCTGCGTGTGCATGTGTGTATGTGTACATATGTATGAATGTGTATGTGCATGTGCATTTGAGTGTCTGTGTATATATGTATATATGTGAGTGCATTGTCATAGGAAATCTTGCATAAAATGATTGTCTTTTTTGCAGCATTGATAGTTACTGATATTTGGTTAGATACATTCATTCAATGGAATTTTCAAAATGGTAATATTCTAATTAATTTATTTCTTAAGAGGAAACTCCCCCCATCATATATTTCAGTTAGCTAAGATGTCCTCTATACAGGAAATGCAAAACAAGCTATCCCTTTCAGTTTTCAGTTTTCAAAAGAATTGAATTCTCTAGTGTCCTCCAAAAATGCCCAGTGAGTTTGAGTTTTTCTGCTTTAGTGTCAATGGGAGTTCATAGATTTAAGCAGAGATGATGTATGTCAAATCTGTGCAGTTGTTGTCTCCATTGATTGCCCCTCATTAGCCAGTGAGAGCTTCTTCAAAATAAGTGTCTCCTGAGTTCACTGACACGACCTCCGCGTAGTCTCCGATGGATCCAGTTCTTCTGCATAGGAATTATATTTAGAAAGCACAGTAAGTGCATGCCAAAGGTGCTCACTGCTATCTGGAGAATCATTATTTCTATGCCATTTCAGGAGAAAGAACCTAGGACTTTTTAAAACATTAACAACATCAGTGCTCATAGCACAATTCAAATTCAGGACTAAAACTTTGAGCTAGATCTCATCAATACTAAATACATAAATCCCCATGTCATGTCAGCAAAAGTCTGTCCCACTGGGTCGCACCAGCCCCTGTTATCAGCTGACACGGATGCCTTTTCTTATGTAAAAATAAGGAAGTGGCAACAGTTTAGAGATGAGGAAACAATTCCAGAGAGACTGAATTTTGGTAAGCCCAACCACCTAATGCAGTGTTTAGTCAGAATTAGAACTCAATTCTAATGTACCTGGCTGTTTTCCCCAATGCTAAATTACTTCCCATATCCCATTATATATGGTTTTATTTCTTAATTGAATATAACACCCATGTACATAAAAATATTCAAGACATATAAGTTTTATCCTTGCATGGTAATAATAATAATAATTTCTTAATAGAACAACCCAATGCAAGCCAATTATTTTTTATCCTTCATTTTTATTTTTAACAGACATCTTTTTTAATTTTTTAATTTTTTTTATGGGTATGAGTGTACTGTCTGCACGTAGGTAGGTGCACCCGTGTTGTGCAATGCTGTGGAGGTCAGAAGAGGGTGTTAGATCCCTTGGAGAGTTAAAGATGGTTCTTAGCCGCCATGTGGGTGCTGGGAATCAAACCCAGGTCCTCTGCAAGAGCAATCAGTGCTCTTAACCACTGAGCCACCTCTCCAGCCCCCAGACATCTCCTTTTACAGACTGTCTCTTGTGGTCTTTTTCTGTGCAGGCACACACACATACACACATGCACACAGACACAAGGACACATGGAATTACATAAACACAGATAGATGGACATATGTACACAGAGACACACAAACACAGAAAGGCACAGGCACATGCACATACAGACATACAGATACATTCACAAAGATACACGTGCAAAGCTGGGCATGGTAGCACATGCCTTTAATCCCAGTACTTGGGAGGCAGAGGCAGGCAGATCTCTATGAGTTCAAGACCAGCCTGGTCTACATAGTGAGTACCACCAGGCCAGCTGAAGCTACAGAGAGACCCTGTCTCAAAAATACCAAAAAAAAAAAGATACATGTACATACAAACATGTATTACACAACATTGACATTGGAGTCCCTAATCCCAGTGTTTAGCAATATTTGAACACAACTACTTAAAAAGTGTTTTTCTGCCGGGCGTGGTGGCGCATGCCTTTAATCCTAGCACTCAGGAGGCAGCGGCAGGCAGATCTTTGTGAGTTCAAGGCCAGCCTGGTCTACAGAGTGAGTTCCAGGACAGCTGGGGCTACAGGGAGACTCTGTCTCAAAAAGACAAAAAAAAAAGTGTTTTTCCATTTCTATCCCTTCAGGGCCCTGTGAGGAAGCTATGCCAAGTTGTGTGAAAGATGCAATCATACTGAAGTGGTAATGAATAATAATATTGAAGGTTTCCTCCTACCCACTACCTCCATAGCTCAGAATAATATATTTACATTTAAATTACCAGTAAGGATATCAGGAAGGATCAATGTATTTAAAGTCATATGGAAAATATTTCTCAATTCAAATGATAAACAGAGCCATATGATATATGAGGAAGTCCTTCTTCCTCTATTCCTTCCATCATAGAGGAAGAAACCTGGCATTGACCTCTCACATCCACATACACAGACATGCATGTGTGCATGCACACACACACACACACACACATGTAAGAAAATTTTGGTTGCATATGACAAAACAGTAATTCAAAGTACCTTGGCCCAAAGGGGAAATTATTGGAAAAATACAAGTTGAGTGGAACTTGGACTTGGTAGAACCAGGAAGTCAGATCCATCAGTCAACTTCACCTGTTTGTATGTGTGTTTTCCTCCATGTTTGCTTCTACCTTGCAACTCAGTTCCCAGAGAGGAGTGAGCGGTCTTCCTGACCTCTACATGAAGGAAGCATCACTGGGGAATAGCCCGGCCCAACTGGTGCCACAAACCCCAGCTGGACCAACTGACTACAGCCAGGATGTCTTGTGAGTGGCATCTTCCACCTGGAAGTTATGGTTGGAACTGGTCTATGGTGTAGGAGTTTTCTAAGCAGCACGGCAATGAATATCCATCACACCTATTACAAATCAGAGCTGTAAAGTCCTAAGTAATGTACGATCGAGTCTGCCCACCCTGTAGGAGAGGGTCTGGATAGGCAGTCTTTCCCCTGTAGCCCTTGGGCTAGGTCCTCCTCCCACAAGTCTCCTCCCTGACTGAGCTCTGTGCTCTTCCAGCACACTGTAAGACAGTAGGTACTCAGTCCTCTCGCTCTGCACCCAGAGACCTAGCTGGCTCCTATCTTCCTGTCCTGGTGTCTTTCAGTCAATCAATTCACCTTCCCAACTAACACAGTAGAAGGTCCTGCTATGGCCAGTCACTGTGCAGCGATTTTCATTGCTATTGTTTATCCCAGAGGTAACACATTATGATTGTATCTCCTGTGAACAGCTCGATATGGGTTCTCAAGCTGAAATTTATACTGTTCTTTGTGACCTCTTTTGCCAAAAGCATTGGATTTCATATCATCTTCTCCTGTCTTTGTTATCTAGAACAAGACAATTTTGTACAGAAAGTGTTCGCATGCAGTCAGTACTCCCTTAAGGCATCACTGCCCATCTGGTGGCAGCTGTCTTTATTTTAGGCTGCATCTAATTTATTCATTCCTTTGGTCACTGAGTATTGATGGATAGCCTTCTATGTGGTAAATGAATAGCATAGTCCGGGACTCTAAAGGTAAACATGGAGTTGGAGACAGGCTATGTGCCTGTGTGCTCTAAAAAAGGGAATTACATAGTTATTATTGATCTGTTCTACTAATAATTCCCTTTAAAAATGATTGGGAGGATGGAGTCATTCTTTTTCCCATATTTGCTTAGAATATCAATCCCATGACTTGTTAGAAAAATATTATTACCACATCTCAGGTTTTGTCAGCCCTGAATAAGCAGCAGAATATCAGTCTTCTCAGAAAAGATGAACTGAGTTTTCAGGGCTCCTCAGAGTTCCATTCCTGGTCCTCCAGCCAAGTGCTTGTGTGTGAAAGTGGCCATTGCAGGCTCTCCAGGGTGACTGAACTTATAGACCACTCCTCCTCCAGAGCCAGAAAAAAAGGAACTCCAGACGCTCTTGTGGCTTATCTTGAAAGGACTCTTTCCAACCAGGAAGCGGAAAGGTTATCAAGTGCTGGAAATTGTCATTATCCTCAGATGTGATTCTCAGAAATCAGGTTATTCATTTGCATTCCAGGAAGCAAACCTCAGTAATCTAGCTCAGCAGCTGAGGTTGTCAAGAACATTTGCCTTCACCATGTAAATAAGCTAGTAAAGGTGGACTCTTTTTTTTTTTTCTCTAAAAAAATGAATAGTGGGGGATTAAAGTGGCTATTTTATAAGTCTGTAGTATTCTTCGGTACCACGTCTTTGATTAGCATGGTACTCTGCTCACCCTGAGACACCCCCCCCCACTCCTTGGCATGATTCAGGCAATGAGGGCTGACCCTGCTTTGCCATCTTCATCCTAAGTCCACGTATCTTCTTGGCGATCATCTAGTCTGAGCCATGGAGATCAGACTCAGTGGCATGCAAGCACACTGATAACCAGCTACTCTTTTTTTCTTAATTCAAACTAAATTTTAATTGAATTGTCGTGTATTCCCTACATAATATCTCGATCAGTCTTAATCGCCTTCATACCCCCTTCTTTATTGGCACCCTCCCTCACACACCCCTCTGGAGTTCACACATTCTGTCATTTGTGTTAGGATCTATTGTGCCAAATTACTCTCCCCAGCCATTCCTCAGTGCCAGTTCATCTTCTGAGCTCTAGTCGGCCTGTCCAAAATTCCTCTCTTAAAAGAAGGCCAGTTCTTTCTCACCCAACTTCAATCAGCTGCCAATATTTCTTCAGCTAAGATTGGGTTCCGCTACCTATTTCTATAGTTCTGTGCTGGGTTTTTGTCTGGCTGAGCTTGCATGGGTCTTGTACATGCTGACACCAATGTGTAGGTTCATATGAACAGGGTCCCAGGAGCTCCCTGGCTCTTACGAATCTTTCCACCCCCTCTTCCACAATGTTTCCTGAGCCCTGGATAAGTGAAGCTGAATATAGGTGATCTGTTCATGGATGCACATTCTGCAGACTCCTAATCACCATAGGTTGGCAATTCATTCATCCTTGACTCATAGTAAATCCTCAGTGAATAAATGTATTCTGTGTTAGAGGGAAGCTTGGTTGGTTTATTTTTCTTCAATCAATGAAGTATTTCTTGGATGATAAAGGGGTCTCAAACAGGTCTGAGACTTGTTTCCTGGACTCCACAAATTTATGATGATGGATCCCTGTAACTTCATAATATCATGCCATTATATGACTATTAAAAATATAGCAGTGTTTTTACTGTTTGTTAGTTAACAAGGCTACTGTGAAGGTTGTATATCTCTGATGGGAATTAATTACTTACTAATTCCTGATTAAAATTAATGGATTACAAAGCAAAACACAAAAGCATGAATGTGAACCTATAGGGAGGAGAAGAGGATGACAGGTATGAGAGGAATAAAATCAGGTGGGGAAAAGGAGTTGACAGAATGTAAAAAAAATGTGGGTAAGAAATTATCATGAAACAAATTTAATCATTAAAAACATAAATGATGGGGCTAGAGAGATGGCTCACTAGGTAAGAGTGCTGACTGTTCTTACAGAGGACCCGGGTTCGATTCCCAGCACCCATATGGTGGCTAAGAACCATCTTGGGCCAGGCGTAGCAGTGCATGCCTTTAATCCCAGCACTTGGGAGGCAGAGGCAGGCAGATTTCTGTGAGTTCAAGGCCAGCCTGGTCTACAGAGCAAGCTCCAGGTCAGTTGGGACTAAAAGGAGACCCTGTCTCAAAAAAAAAAAAAAAAAAAAAGAAGTAAAAAATCATATTAAAAAAAATAAATGACTTGGAAAAATAATAATGAGAAGAGTTCCTACAGAAATTTGAAAAGTAATGTGACATACATGTATGAGACTTATTTTTACTCTACCTATAGATAACAGTCTGGTTCCTAAGAGGGATTTAGGAATACACTGTAATAACTTAATCTACCAATGAGCAAACAGAAACAGATTGTATTTGACAATTTAACAAGACATTTCAAGTACATGTGAGTGACTGGATATTAAGAATTGTTAGCTGGGTGTGGTGGCACACACCTTTAATCCTAGCACTTGTAAGGCAGAGGCAGGTGGATCTCTATGAGTTCAAGGGCAGTCTGGTCTACACAGAGAGTGCCAGGCCAGCTGGGACTAAAGGGAGACCTATGTCATCAAAAAAAAAAAAAAAAAAAAAAGAATTGTCTAAGGATGTAAGGGAAATCTGACTGTGACATCTGTCACCCTATTGAACTCCAGGATTTATTTAAACTGACCTGGCTGTTTAGGTAACTGTCCTCTTTCTCCCTCCTGAAATTATGTGCTCAAAGACGACCACCTTCCCCAATAGAAGAGAACTGGTCTTCAGTCAGGGGTATAGCTGCACTCCCCCGCTAGGCCTCCAAACAAGCTTGAAGAATTATCTAAGTTCAAAGAAAAGGTTGTTATGGTCTGTGGCAAACAGAGATAGGGCCTTATGATATATAACCCACGAGCTTAAAACTGAAAGTTTTAAAAGAATAGCCAGTATAGAAAATTTGGGAATAAATCATTAAGCTTTGGAAAGGAGGCAAACCAGAGTTCTAACAAGATGTGTGATCTTGGGCAAGTTCCTGAGTATCATCAATACTCAGTTTTGTCTGCAATCAAAGGAGGCTAATCTATTCTGAATAGTTCATGAAGCTGGAAAAATAAAATAAGGCAAAGTAAATAAAAGGCATTCTGGGAATCATATTTTTGCCAAATCTTGATTTTTTTTTTAAGGCCCAGAAGAAATTGTGTAACATGCCATGGACTAAGTAGGCCATTGTGCTCACTGCAATTCTTTGTTTACAAGTAACAGAAGCAAAATAGGATTGTTTTGAGAATGTGGTAGAGGAAGCAAAGGAAGTAGGAACACACAGTGTGACTCAGAGAGCAGAAAAGCTGGAGATGCTAGCTCAGAAACAACACAGGAACCAGGAAGGTGATGAAGTATCAGAACCGGGATCACTTGATGGCCTTGTTTGCTTTTCCTTCCTGGAGTTATTGCACCCAACTCAGAGTCTCATCGTGGGAGAGTCTCATGGGCAAGGTGTCTTGTTTACTGCCCTCAAGATATGAGCAGGGAGATAAAGGAATGTCAAAGGCTTGTTTTGCAAAGAATACAATATGGAAGGTGAGTAAACAGGAGACAGTGATCCACTACAATGTCAAAGATAAAGCATGTACTTCTTTAGCCATTTTTATTGATCAACTTAATAAACCATTTTGGAAAAGAATAGGCTATAAACCTAGAAAAGTAAAACTGGAGGAAGGTGCAAGTGGTTTCCTGTTCAAGCCTGTTATAACCAGTAGAATATATTCCAGGCAGGTTGATTCACCAGGCCCTTCCTAGCAGCCTTTGGCAGTAGCCAGATTGCTATATCTGGGACATAGGTCAACTGGGAGTAGCTCAACCTGGGGAGTTACTCACTGCGGCATTTGGCCCACTTTCGTTTGCTCTCAAAGGTTCTGCCACATCCACACCCCAGCAGACTGGGAGCCATGCAGTGTATTACAGCTTCAGTAATCAGTTGTGTCAAGAGCCTTCTCCTCCGTCCTGAGTCTCTCTCCATTTCTTCCAAGATTTTTATGTCCTAGTAGTCAATAAATGCTTGAATTCATAAACAAGTGAATGATGATTGAGGTCTCAACTTTGAAGACAGTTTTTATTAGTGATCCAAAGAATTCCCATCGAATAAGGAGCCTTCCTAGTAGGTCAACCACATCTCAGTGGGTGACCTCCTACCCATGAGTTTACAAGCAGCACATTTAAGATTCAGTGGATTACAAGAGTGGAACTGAGAGGACTTAGGGAGAAGATTAGAGGTGAATATGATCAAAGTCCAGTATACAGGCTGGAGAGATGGCCTAGCGGTTAAGAGCGCGGACTGCTCGATCTCCAGCACCCACATGGCGGCCGAGAACCGTCTGAAGCTCCAATTCCAGGAGAACTCCAGTTCCAGGGGAATCCAACACCCTCTTCTGACCTCTGCGTCATTGCACGACATGGGTGCACAGACTTGCATGCAGACAGTACATTCATACACATACAAAAATAAAATAAAAAATTAAAAAAAAATAAAAAAAAATCCAGTATACACACATATATGAAATCCACAAAGTTAATAAAAATAGTATTAAAAATCACCCTCTCCTTACTAACCTCACTCCCCCTCCCCAAATCTTGGGGTGGTATGTCTGTTAAAACAAGATATTCTGGGATCTTTCCTCAAAGGAAGCTAATAAGTCTTCTGGAAGATGCAGAGATCTATAATATTCATGTAAGTAGTAACAGAATTGTGGGGCATAACCATTCACAAAAGCGCAGCTAATGCTTATCTGCTGATGAGGGGAAAGGGGCTGAACCTGGGCATCATAGAGAAAGTGGCAAAGAGAACTCTTAAATGTTAATAAAAATCCTCAGAAGGCTCTTCTCTAGATCACTCAGTGCCTTAACTTCTAACTTCTTCTTTGTGGTTACTCTAACATGGAAATATACATGGTATAGGCTGCATCATACAACGTATTGGTGATAGTAACGTTATAAGTTCTCCACTATACGTTAGAGAATGCATTCATTATAATTATTACACCATATCGATTACTTCCTTCACAGGCAATGTCAAGTGAAGACAGAAAAGGAAATGGGGCTAAGAGGAGAACTTGAGCACTAATCTTTCTTCTGAGCATCCAAGTAACACCGACTTAAGGGAATGACATTTTTGGAGTCATTGGTCCTAAGTACAGCACCATATTCCTGCCCTGCTGGCTGATTTGCACAGAGAAAGCCTACCCTCCCCCACTGACTCTTAGTTCTTTTATGTATAAAGCAGGGACAATCAATGGAACCTGCCTGGCAGAGCTAATCACTAAAGATGTCTAAAATACTTGTTTCTTGGCATACAGTAAGCACTGAATAAATGCTGCAGAAATCATGATAATAGAAGAATGAAGAGGAATAAAGTAAGGATGGTAATAACGTCAACAGTGACACCAGTTGGCCTTGGAATCCAGTGTTGGATACCAAACACAAGACAAAGATTCCTTTGTTCTCATTTGCACAGGTGTCCATGACTCTTAAAGTTACTGTGGGTACTTAGCCAGGTGCCTGGCACACAGCAAATATCCAAGATAGGCTGGTCTGCTCTAAAGCTCTACAGAGACATGTACTGTTGTCTGGAACAGGCTTATCTTTCCCTATGCCTTGATTGTGGTCAGTGGGACTCTTACCAATGGGTAGCACCAATTCCAAACAAATGAGTTGGTTAGATGAGCTAGCTGTGAACAAAGAAATCTGTGGTAGTGAGGCGAGCCCTATCCCCAACTCAGAGGAGAATCAATGTAGCTAAGCCAGACTGGTGCTGGATGACCTAGTAATTATATCCACACTTGGGTGATCACCACAGCTACGCTAGGGGAACTAAACAAAGTCCCTGTAGGCAAGCAGGGCCTCTTGGTCATGTTTAGAGAAAGCAGTGCTCAGGCCTCCAGAGATGGCTCCATCATTAAGGTTACGTACTGTTCTGTTCTTGCAGAGTGGCCAAGTTTGGTTCCCAGTATCCATATCAGGAAGCTCAAACCTCCTCCTTGGGATCAAATGTCCTCTTCTGGACTCCACAGGCACTGACTCATGTCTATATACCCATACACAGATGTACATGCATATGCATAATTAAATAATAATAGTAAATAGGTGAACAGTAAATAGTAAATAGGTGCTGATGTGTCCTTTTCTGCAGTCCATCTTGAAGAGTAAAGGAAGGGACCAAGGAGTCAGGCAACTAGAAAAAGCAAGCTCATCTCTCCACGGGGAGATAAAGACAGAGGACCATGGGTAGTGTCTGGAAGGAAAGAAGGATAGCAAGGAACTAGAGAAGGGAGATTTCAGGGAGGCTTTCTGGGAGCAGGAGGAGAGGCAAGGGAGTCAGAATTCCCATGGACATGACTGCAGATCCATAGGGCGCAATTCAGTGGGTAACAAGGACTTAAGAGTTAATACACGATGATTGGCTCTCAGACCCTTCTACCCCCCTCTCCAAAGCCCAGCAATGAACTGGGTGACGTGGATCAGGAACAAAGTGCATGACTTAATCAAGGGCATGAAAGCAGCTGACAAATTACACTGTGATTTGTCATCATCTCAACTCACTGAATGTTTGTCCCTGAAAGAATCGATACCCAGAGGGACAAGGGCCGTATTTTTAGAAACTCCTGGATGGGTAATTTATTTCAAGTGAGTAGAGAGTTTATTTATGTTGGCACCCCCACAGGTGCAGTGGACAGTATATTTACACAAAGACAGAAGATGCTATCATTTCTTTGAATCAAATGGCCCCTTTGAACAGCAGTATCTCGCAGCTCTCAGTGATAAATTCACTCACGTGCTCAAAGCTCTACCCAGGAAATCATTTGCAACCCCACCTTTGTAGCATCATTGCCTGCTATTTGTATAGTGTTGCATGTTGCAGAACTCTTCCAGGTAGATTCTATATTTTTTCAGACACAGATGAAATGGGAAGGGTCAGTAGTATTAGCTCCATTCTACAGATGAAGAAGCTAAGGCTCAAGAGTTGAACATAGGGGCTGAAGAGATGGCTCAGTGGGCAAGAGGACTGGCTGCTCTTGCAGAGATCCTGAGCTTGGTTACCAGCACCCACATGATAGAAAACAACCATCCAAAACTCCAGTTCTAGGGACTCCAATGCCCTCTTCTGTCCTCTGTGGGCATTGCATGCACAGATATACTTAGATACATGAAGGCAAAACACTCGTAAACATAAAATATAAAACAAAAGAAAAAATAAATAAAAAAATAAAAGTAAATTTTAATAAAGCAATATCTTCACATCTCTAGATATGATTTACTCCTGCTGTATTAAAACTAAAAAAAAACTTCATAAAAGTAGAGTTAAGAAAATGCTTAAAGTACTTACTAATGAGTTCGTTCTCCAGTGTGTTACAAAAGCAAAGCAAGATTCTGAAGCTAGAAATAAATTTAAGTCTCAACTCTGTTGTGAGCTTAAGCAGTCTGTGTTACCTTTCAGAATAATTTTATTCTTGAAAATAAATACCTTGCATAAAGCTTTCATCATAGGGTCAGACAGAAACAAGAGTCAAGAAAATGCTATGTCTTGTTTTACTACCAACAATTTTTGTAAGATTTTTTAATTGAATTTGTGTGTATTTCGCACAGATCATCTTAATCTTTATACCCTTTTCTCCACTGGCGCCCTCCAGCAGCCCCCCAACTAGATTTTATGCATTCTATCATGTGTTAAGGACTACCAAGTCAAGTTAGTGTCCCCAGGTGTCCCTCAGTACAAGTTTATCCACTGGGGTCTAGTCAGCCTATCTAGACGCCCTCCCTTTTTTAAGATGAGCTCTTTCTCACCCAGAAGTAATCACCTGCCAATAGTTCTTTGGCTAAAATTGGAAACTGCTGCCCATTTCCACAGTTCTATGCTGGGTTTCTTTCTACTTGAGTTGACATGGGTCTTGTGCATGCTGACACAATTGCTGTAGGTTCAAATGAGCAAGGTCCCAAGATCCCTATTTCCATATGGTCGTGTACCTCCTCCTCTGGCTCTTACAATTTTTCCTCCCCATCTTCTGCAAGCCCTGGGTGGGTGAAGCCTAATATAGGATTCCTGCCCAAGAACCTATACTCTGCAGATTCTTATTCTCTATACTTTGTGTCCTTTGTCTTCTGTTGCATGAGGAAGTTCTCTATCCTTTGTTCCATTATGTTGCCTTAGGTGTAGAGATTTCATTGTAGATGTGTTGCTTAGGGTTGGGCAATTCACAGACAATCTTTATATGTGACCAGTTATGGAACTCTGTAATCTCTGTTGAAAAAAGAAGCTTCCTTGATGAGCGGCGACTGGCATACTTTGTCTGCAAATGTAAGGATATATATTTAGCTCATAGTAAGAAATAACATTTGTCTAAGGATGTGACAGCCTTGGAGATTTCCTCTAAGATCTATGACCTCTCCAAACATTTATCTATGTTTATAGAACCATACATGAGTTGGGCTTTAAGTGCCACTGCGGCCCTAATATAGTTTGCTGTGCCCTTCGTTGTTATGGTTATTAGACCTTAAAGCTTGGGGTGAACCATTGATTGATGTTGTCCCTTAGCAGCTTGCATAGTGCTAGCCTTCATTGCTCCAAATCCTGTATCCAAAGTATGTCCTGTCTTCAGCATTACGGTCTTTAACCTTCAAGATCTGGGAGGCAATCAAGGGCTGTGGCAATAGCCTGTGTACATTTTTGGAGTCTCTTGGACTGCCTTGGTCAACAACTCTAAGGGAGGTACCTCCTGTCAGACACTCATTCTTCTTATCCATCCATCAGCTATGGACATGGACTAATGTAGAGAGATGTTGCATAAGTAATCTTTCAGTAGGTTTCTTTTTAACTAATACATTTCCCTCTGGTTTTTCGCACCAGCTAGGCATTGTTTATCTCTCTTCTCTCTACCTGTATAACTTCCTTCTTCTCTACCCCATTTCCCCCATTTCACATTTGATAATATTTGTCTCCTATGGTTCCCCCTTCTCTTGAGCTCTGTCTCCCCCTTTACTTCCATACAGACAAGAGTCAACTAAATGCTATCTATGTCTTGTTTAATTGGCAGCAATTTTCATGGCATTGTAATAATAGCTAAATTGATTGAAATTATATACATATATGTATATAGAAAATCAAGAAATGGTGAAAAGAAACAGGGTACATCCTCACAATAGATTTTATTCAGGTGTTTGTAAAGCTGTAAAATATTAACATTTGGCCAAGTGTGGTGGCTCACACCTTTAATACTACCACTCTGGAGGCAGAGGCAGGTAGATCTCTATGAGCTCAAGCCCAGCCTGGCATATATAGTGAGTTCCAGGCTGGCTGGGGCTACAGGGAGACCCTGTCTCAAAAATACCCCCCCAAAAAATAACATTCAAAAAATGTTGAAGAGGAGATGGGGAGATGGTTCAGTAAGTAAACTACTTGGCAAACAAGCATGAGAATCTGACTTCAGATCCCAACACCCATGTAAAAAGCTGGGCATAGCAGTGGACACCTGTAATCCCCATGGTAGGGAGGCAGAAACAGAACCCCTAGGTCTTGCTGGTCATCTAATCAGTGAGAAACTCTGTCTCTAAAATAAATAAAAATAAATTTATAAGATATAGAGAGCATTGAGAGAGACACGGAAGGTCACCTTTGACCTACACACACACACACACACACACACACAAACTACATATTTTTAAAAACACGATACAGGAACACAAACTCTAATTTTTTTTCAAGCTCTAATTTTATAAATGTATATGAGTATATATACATAAATATGTATGTAGATATTCTCTTTTTGGGGGGTCTTTTTGAGACATGGTCTCCCTGTAGCCCCAGCTGTCCTGGAACTCACTCTGTAGACCAGGCTGGCCTTGAACTTACAAAGATCTGCCTGCCTCTGCCTCCTGAGTGCTGGGATTAAAGGCGTGAGCCACCATGCCCGGCTGGTGTGGATGTTCCTTAACTCTGGAAATATTGTACACACAGGTGTATTAGCTATGGCTAGTTCTAGTTAATGTGTTGACCAATCCTCCTTGTTGCTGCTGTTACTGTTGTTTTAAGTTAGGGTCTTGCTATGTAACCCAAGTTGGCCTTGAACATGTGACTCTCCTGCCTTAGCCTCTTGAGTACTGGGATTCCAAGCATGTACTACCATGAAGAAACACTCCCTTTGCCTTATAAATTTCCATGCTACCCAATGCAGTAGCCACTAACCACATTTAGCTATTCAACTTTAGTTTAAATTAAATTAAATTTGAAAAACAATCCCTGGGTCAAGCACCACACTCTATGTGCTCAATGACCGCACATAATTGGTGGCTTCTAAACTGGATGATGCAAACAAACTTTGATAGAATGTCCATCATTAAGCAGCCCTGGGCTACACACAAAGCCAGGGCTGCCAGAGAAACATGGTCAGTTCAGCCTCCTTCCTTTTTTATGGTATTTTTTATCCTTTGAAAGTTTCATGCCTTCACACAATGTTCATTGATTATATCCAACCACCATTACCTCCCTCCAATTCCCTCTTGAGGCCTCCACCCAATCTCCCTCCCAACTTCATGTCTTTTTTTAATTGTTATTAATAATTCTTCGAGTCCATTACTGCTGTACATATGCACACGGCCTGCTCCATGGGAGGAATTTCAGGACTGCCTCTGTAAACTTGGTCAAAAGCCTGTGACTGGGGAAATCATGGGCCCTAGCAGTGGAACCTACTGTTGTTTTGCTAAATGGTCATGCAGTCAAACTGCATTCTAAACACTTATGTTTATACCCATAGATTTGTTCCACTCTCAACTTTGCTCAGAGAAGCTTCCTTTTACAGTGGACACCGGTTAATTGCAGGCTCATAATTGATCAGTGTGCCAAGTAACTGTGTGTACTCGGCTGTAGATGAGGTCTCACAACCTCCCACCATCAATGGCTTGGGGTACATGGTAAGAACACAGGAAGCAGCTGATGGGAAGAGAGCTGTGAAATGGTGGCCTCTGGGCATGACGTGGCTACTGCAGCCTCCTTTCTTGAATTTGCGTCCATCTTTTCCTTCATATCGACCTTTTTCTCTCTTACTGAGAATTTAACTTTTTTAACCTGAAACATTTCAACCATCACATTGCAGCAAAGAACAGGTGGTCTTGGGATGGGCGTGGTGGTGCACACCTTTAATCCCAGCACTCGGGAAGCAGAGGCAGGTGGATCTCTATGAGTTTCAATGCCAGCCTGGTCTACAAACTGAGTTCCAGGACAGCTGGGGCTACAGGGAGACCCTATCTCAGAAACACCAAAAAAAAAAAAAAGAATGGGTGGTCTTATTTGCTTCTAACACTGATTAGTTCTCTCAGTGATCCTGTTAAGACTAGATCACTTTGATACAACCGCCTCACAGGATCTTCTTTCTCACATAGGGCGTGCAGTTCCAACCAGAACACTTCCACAGTACCATCGTGTGCGAGAAACCCAACAACCACCTCAACAAGTTTAAGGGATACATGTAAGTATTCAGTACCCCTGAACTGCCAGTAAATATTTCCTCTGCTGCTAAAACATGTGTTTTCTTGAGATAACCGAACCAATAATCCTGAGGTTAGAGACCTTGGAGTTTGCCACACTCCACATTTGGGCATGAGTTGGAGCCCTCCCAACTCATGTGTGAGTTGATTTATTAACTGGGTTGATTTATTAACCTGTCTGTTCTTTGGTTACCATATCTGAAAAATAAGTATTATAACAGATATATCTTAGAATTTTTCTTTCCTAAAATCAAATTGTTCAGCATAGGCAAAGCTCTGAGCATAGCAACTAAGAAAGATAAGTGCTCGGTTCACGGTGGCTTCTTCCATTACAGTTACTGTTAGCCTCAGAATCTTACTGTAACTCTGGTCCCACATGAGACAGCCGATCTTTCTGCAAATTACGAGTGATGGCCACAGATCCAAGTAAAAGCTTGGCTTTCTACAGTACACAGCCATTCTCTGAGCCCTTCTATAGAATGTCATCTCAGGCAGCCTTCACTGTCCCCTGAGGAAACAGGGAGAGTGGTCTCCATGTTTCAAATGCAGAATCTGATGCTGTAGGCTTCTGAATTTACCCAGTGTCACAGCAGGTACCAAGTAAATCCAGTACTGGGAAAAGGACCTTTGGAAACCAACCTTGATGTGGTTTTGGTTGTGGTGTTCCACGGAGCTCCAGGCTATGGAAACGCAGGTGCCCGCGCATCCTCCTCCACAGCCTCCACCCACATGGAATTTGAGAGGGCCAAGGGGAGTGCAGGAGAAACAGTAGCCTTTAAGCAAATGTCATTAAAATACACAGGAAGGGCAAGTGGAGACAGGCGGGGAAGAGGAGCACCTCCGTGAAGGTATCTGTCAAGGCAGAACTGGTTGGTATCTTGGCAAGGATAGGACCTTCATTTCTGAGTTGGAGGATTTGGTTCATCCCAGTCGCCTGTGCCATGAGCCATTCTCCTTATTCTCCTGGAGATGAACTTCCTGGCCAGGTTTCCCTGTGGCTGTTTCTCCATCAGACCCGTGCTGCTAGCAGCTAGCCTATCTCACTGTTAATCCGGCTCTGGCCCACCTACCACAGACAGATGGGAGCTAGCGCCGCCCCATCTCCACTCATCCTAGCGCCCCTTCTTCCTGCTGCTCCTAGGCATCTGACTCCTCCACATCCACCCCTGGCCTCAAGGGTGAACCAGGAGATTCCAAGGGTCAAGCCTCAGCTGACTCACAGTTCATAGGACTGTTGCCATCTGGTCCTGAGCCCCCCAACCATGTCAGGCAAGGAGAACACCTTCAGGCCCTGTACCCACAGACCCAGCATATGATACCCTGAATTTCCCAGAAGCCCATATGGGTCTCCATAAGTCAGAAATTTACCTGTGATTACACAGGCTGGCTGGTAGATAAACAGCTTTTCACAGTCTAGTTGAAGATAAGAGGCTTGAGGGGGTTTTAATTGAATTTTTCAATTTTCATGCAATATATTTTGATGGTAATTAGGTCCCTTCCCCATCCACAAGTCCTCTTATTGTACCTGACCAATTTAATTTTATATTTGTGTTCCCAAATGTCCTTCAGTGTGGGTCCATTCACCTGGTTAATCTACCAGAGCCCCATATTGAAATGGACCGTTTCTGCCACTCCCAGCTCTGTCTATTGCCACAATTTCCTTAGCTGGGGTTGGAGCTTCTTACCCACTTCCTCATGTCCATGCTGGGATTTTTCTGCTTTGACCTTGCATGGTACTCGTACCTGCTATCACCATTACTTTGAGTTCATATGAGTAACTGACTAGCCATCTGGAAAACGGTTTCCTTGTGGTCATCTGCCACCCCTGGTTCTTATGATCTTTCTATGCCTTCTTCCACAATGGTCTCTGAGCCTTGGGAGGCTGATACAGGTTTGATACAGGTGTCCTACTCAGGGACAAGCACTTTGCAGTTCCTTATTCTCTCCACACTGACCAGTTGTGGATTTCTGTATGAATGACCATCTGTTACATAAGGAAACTGGTAAGAGTCGAGAGATGAATTAATCCATGGGTATACAGTAAGTAAGTAATTAAGGGTCAGCTTAGTACAGTAATTATTCAGTGGAAAACTTATATTCAGGTCTTCATTTTGTCCTCTGAGCTGTCTGGCCTCAGGTTCCTAAGCTTGATATCAATGTCAAGTATGGGCTGTAGCCTAGGAAATGGACCTTAAATCTTTCAAGTTACCTCACTCAGGATAATTGTTTCCAGTTCCTTCCATTTACCTGTGAATTTCCTAATTTCATTTTAAGAGCTCAATAATATTTTACTGTGTAATATACCATACCTTCATTATCCATTCATCAGTTGAAGGACATCTAGTTTGTATCCAACTTCTGGCTATTATGAAAAGGGCAGATATGGATAAACAGGTATTTCTGTAGTATGTATAGAGTCTTTGGGGAATTTTCCAAGAGTTGTATGGCTGGGTCATATGGTAGATCAATTTTAACTTTCTGGGGAACCTCCAAAGTGACTTCCATAGTGGCCACACCAGTTTGCCACCAACAGTGGACAAGAACTCCCCTTTCTCCACATCCTCACCAGCATTTGTCATTGTTGTTTTTTTTGGATTTTGACATTCTTATGTCTAGGTTCTCAATTCTATTCCACTGGTCCATTTGTCTGTTTTTATGCCAGTACCATGCTGTTTTTATTACTACAGCTCTGTAGTATAATTTGAGATCAGGGACGGTAATGCTTCCAGCAGTTCTTTCATTGTTCAAAATTGCATTGGCAGTCCTGTGTTTTTTGTATTTCCATATGAAATTTGAGATTTTTTTTTAATTTCTGTGAAGAATTATGTTGGAATTTTAATGGGTATTGCATTGAATTTGTAGATTGCTTTTGGTAGGATGGCCATTTTCATAGTATTAATCCTACCAATCCATGAGCATGTGAGGTCTTTCAATTTCCTAGTATGTTCTTTTTTAAATTTTATTTTTTATTTATGTGTATGAATGTACTATCTGCATGTAGGTTTGTGCACCTGTGTTGTGCAATGCCGCAGAGGTCAGAAGAGGGTATTGGATTCCCCTAGAACTGGAGTTCTCCTGGAATTGGAGTAACAGATGGTTCTCAGCCGCCATGTGGGTGGTGGGAATTGAACCCAAGTCCTCTGCAAGAGCAGTCGGTGCTCTTAACCACTGAACCATCTCTCCAGCCCCAATCTTTTTGAGTTTTCTAATGGAATCTTTGGGATCCTTTATGTATCGAATCATATTTTATGCAAATTAAGAAACATTGACTTCTTCTTTTCCAACTTGTTATCCCCTTTATCTCCTTCACTTGTCTTCTTGCTTCAGCTAAGACTTCAAGTACTATATTGAGTAGGAATGGAGAGAGTGGACATCTTTGTCTTGTTCCTGATTTTAAATGGAATGCTTTCAGTTTTTCTCCATTTAGTATGATGCTGGCTCTGGGCTTGTTGTATCTTGCCTTTATTATTTTGAGCTGTGTCTCCTGTTTGCCTGGGTTCGCCAAGATTTTTATCATGAATGGATTTTGGATTTTGTCAGAGGCCTTTTCTGCATTTAATAAGATGACTATGTTGTTTCTATGCTTGCGTCTGTTTGTGTGGTGGATTATATTTATTGATTTACATATGTTGAACCACTCCTATATCTGTGATGAAGCCAACTTGATCATGGTGAATAATCTTTCTTTTTGATGTGCTCTTCCATTCAGTTTGTATTTTATTGAGAATTTTTTTTTTCTGTGTTCATTGGAGAGATTGGACTATAATTTTCTTTGTTTGTTGAGTCTTTGGTCTTGATATTAGAGTAATGCTGGATTAATAGAAGGAATTTTGGAGTGTTCCTTCATTTTATGTTTTATGGAATAATTTGAGAAGTATTGGCATTAGTTCCTCTTTGAAAGTTTGGTAGAATTCTGCAACTGTATACATCTGGTCCTGGGCTCTTTTTACTTGGGAGATTTTCAGCTATTCTGTCTCATTGATTGTTGTGGGTCTGTTTAGATTATTTATGCCATTTTGATGTGATTGTGTTAAGGTGTACATATCTAGAAAGTTACCCAAATCTTTTTAGAATTTGTAGCTTCCTGGAATATAGATTTTTTTTTTAAAAGCATGTCCTTATTATTTGCTGAATTTCCTCTGGGTCTGTTTTAATGTTTCCCTTTTCATCTCTGAGTTTGTTTATTTGGGTCCTCTTTCTTTGGTTAATTTGACTGAAGGATTGTCAATCTTATTAATTTTTTCAAAGAAACGACTCTTCATTTCATTGACTTTTGTATAGCTTTCTTCATTTCTATTTCATTAACTTCAGCCTTGATTTTATTTATCTCTTCCCATCTACTCTTTTTAGGTGTTGTTTATTCTTGGTTTTCCAAGACTTTTGGGTGTTTCATTAATTTATTTAAATGAAATGCTTCTAATTTTCTGGCGTAGGCAACTTAATGCTATAAATTTTCTTCTTAGGACTCCCTTCACTGCGTCCCAAATGTTTGCAAATGTTGTGTCTTCATTTTCATTCAATCCTATGAATTTTTTTCTTGATTTTTTTCCATGATCCAATTATCATGCAATAATGTGTTGTTTACCTTCCAGAAATTAGTGTATTTTTCCCCATTTTGTTTTACTTGATATCTGACTACAAAGGAATACAGCTAAATATCAATTTTTGTAAATCTGTGGAGGCTTGATTTATATCCTAATATGTGGTCAATTTTGGAGAAAGTTCCTTGGACTGCTAAGAAGAATGTGTATTCTATGGTGTTTGGTTGGAATGTTCTGTAGATGTCTCTAAAGTCTACTTGACTTTTTGTGGGCAGAGGACAGGAATCCCACCCCACATCTTACAGTGTATAAGTCAGTTCCATAACAAAGAACCATCCTGCCCGAATGTTAATGTCAAGGCAAAAATGCCGCATGAAAACCCCGAACGTGAGTATCCCTGTAAGGGCTGGAGAGATAGCTCAGTGGTTAAGAGCACTGGCTGCTCTTGTAGAGGACCCAGGTTTGGTGCCCAGCATCCACATGACAGCTAACAATGCTCCATAACTCCAGTTCCAGGAAATTCAATGCTGTCTTCCATTGTCTCCATGGGCATTGCATGTATGTGGTACACTTTTATACATGCGGGCAAAACACTGTACACATAAAATAAATTTTATATTTTTAAAATTAGTATCCTTATAAACAGATAAGACTCAGCAGGACAGCAACCCTGAAACAGCTAATCTTTTCTCCCATCCATTGAAAATGGATACTAGGAGTGGAAGAAGGAGATTCCCATATATTATCACCACAGACCATCATAAATGTTCTGCAAACTACAGTCCTCTGACAGTGACAGTCAACATTCATCAACCCATTGTTCAACCAGCTACCAGATTCCTTCCCAATAAAGAAGAGCAAGCATATTATTCCTTCCCAATAATCTTCAGCAGTTCATAGATGACGTTTATGGTTTTTATATTCATCATCAGAATCTACTCTTTTTAACTTTTAATTGAATCTTTGTGTATTTCATACAGAACATCTTAATCAACTTTATGCCCCCTTCCCCATTGGTATCCACCTATATCCCCCCAACTGGATTTCATACATTCTGTCATTTGTGTTAAGGACTAATCATGTTAAATTAGTGTCCCCAGATGTCCCTCAGTGCAAGTTCATCCACCGAGTTCTAGTCACTCTGTATAGAGTCTCTTCTTTTAAGATCAGTTCATCCTCACCCAGCAGTAATCAGTTGCCAATTGTTCTTTTGCTAGGATTGGGACTTGCTGTCCATTTCTGCAGTTCTGTGGTAGGTTTTCTTATGCTTGAGTTTGCGTGGGTCTTGTGCATTGCATGCTGACAACATTGCTGCAGGCTCATAAGAGCAAGGTCCTAGGAGCCTATAGGACTTTTTTTCCATATGTTCATGCACCTCCTCCCTGGCTCTTATAATCTTTCAGCTCCCTCTTCTGCAGTGGTCTCTGAGCCCTGGGTGTATGGAATTTAATATGGGACTCCTGTCCAAGGACCCACACTCTATAGACTCTTACTCCTTACATTTTGGCCTTTTGTGACCCTTTGTGTTCCTGGTCCTCTGTGTGACCAATTATGGTCCCTCTGCATGAGGGAACATAATTGATAAGAGCTGAAAGATGCATTAGTGTTCTTTTTATCGCTTACTCTAAGTTCTGTAAGCCTTAGATGTAGAGGTTGTGTCATAGATGGGCCACTTAGGCTTGGCCGTTTCACAGACAAATTGTGGAACTCTGTAATCTCTGTCTGTTGCAAAAGAAGCTTCTTTGATGGGTGGTAACTGGGATGCTTGTCTGTAAATTTAAGGATCCATATTTTGTACATGTAAGAAATTACATTTGTCTAAGAATATGACAGCCTTGGGGTTTTCTTTCAGATCTATGACCACACTCCATCTATGTGTATTTGGCTAGGTTTACAGTACCACAGGAGTTTCCTCCCATTGAGTGTGCTTTAGGTCCAGTTAAGTAGCTGTTGATTACCCTCAAGATAAAAGTGCAACCACTGCACCAATGTCATTTGTTATGCCTGCCACTGTTGTGGTTATAGGGCCTGGAAGCTGGGGTTGGACCATTAATTGATGGTCTCCCTTAGCAACTTGCATAAGCAGATGCAAGATCTCCAAAGCTATGAGAGCTGGCCTTCAGGGGAGGGGGCTTCCAGGTCAGTTCAAGCTCCATTGTTCCAAATCCTGTGTCTGAAGCCTGTCCTGTCTTCAGCAACAGGGTCTTACCTTCAAGTTCTGGGAGGCAATAAAGGGCTATAGCAATAGCCTGTGTAATTTGGGGAGTCCCTCAGTCCACCCTGGTCAACAACTCAAAGAAAGGATTTTCCTATCTGCCACTCTTTCTTGTTATGAAGCCTTCAGCTATACATTTAGACTCATGTAGAGATATTATGTGTGTAATTTTTCAGATTTTTGAACTAATAAGATTCCCGCTGGTTTTTATTTATACTAGCTAGGCATTATTTACCTCTCCTCTCTCTCCCTGTCTAAACCCCCTCCACAGTCCCCCCCACAATTAAATTATTCCTATTTTCCCTGTTTCTCCCTTGACAATTCCTGTCTGTTGTGGTCTCACCTCTTTTGAGATCCCCCCTTCCCTTTCTCCTCTAAGTTCCTTGTATAAACCTCCTGCTCCCCCCCCCACTTAAATACAGAATCTACATCTTTATATATCTTTTCCTAAATTCATTTCAAAAGGAAACACAAGGCTGATATTGGTTAGTATTAATTTTCAACCTGCCATAACCTGGGAAGGGAGGCTCAGGAAGATTGTCTACCTTGGGTTGTCTTGTAGGCATGTCTGTAAGAGATTGTCTTTAAGTTAGTAGCTAGGAGATGACCCAGCCGACAGGGGGTGGCAACATTCCCTAGGCAGGGGGTCCTGAACTCTGTGAGTAGAGGAACTGATGTGAGAGCAGATAAGCAGGTGCGTGTGCATGCTTGGAGTCACTGCTCTCTCATTTTGCCTATCGATGTGACTGTTTCAAGTCCCCACTGCCTTGACTTCCCTGCTGTGATGGACTGTCAGCTGGAATTGTGAGCTAAAATAAACTCTCTCTCTCCCCAGAGGTTTGTTTTGTGAGGATATTTTTTTTTAACAGCAACAGAAAGTGAACCTAGGACAGGGCCTATGGGAAATCAGTATCATTTTTCCTACATAGAAGGTTATAAGAAAAACTGACAACAGTAAAATCAAAATAGTTATCATTATATTCCAGTAAAATATTTTTCATGTTAAAAATCAGAAAAGACAAATAGTGGAAAAGGATGAATCATTTTTCCAGCATGAAGTGAGGACATACCTTTGATATAGCCACAGAATGGAAGATGGAATTGATTGTGACTCAGGCTCCCATCGTGGACTTGTACTTCAGGAACTTCAGTGTAATAATAAAAAAAAAAAAATCACAATAGAGTTGGTATCTCTGACCTGGATTACAGACTTTAAGTTTTCTCTTGTACTATGTGTATGACCTTGAGAAAAAATCTCTCAGTTCTGGTGAGCTATAGCTTTTTCACAAGTAAGGATGATGATCCTAACTTTCTTTTTTTTTATATATATATTTTTTTATTGATGTTTTGTGTATTTCATACATCATTTTCCAATTCAGTTCAGGCATATATCCCCTTCCCTTCCCCCCACCCCACCCCTACCCATCCCAGATCATGCATTCTGCCATAACTTTTCTGCGTCTTTGTTTTTTGGGTTTTTTGTTTTGTTTTGTTTTGTTTTCATTTTTTTTTTAACAGTAGGTGATAATCTGTGAGTACAAGCATCCTTCATGTAAAACCAATTTACGAGCAGTTGTGCCCAAACCCACACAGCTCATGGGTCTCACCATCCAGCAGGGGGGGGGCTTGTATGTTCAATCAAGTTGATCAAATGAGTGTCCAGTCTATATTGTTGTAGTTTCACCATTCACCCCAATCGTAGCCCTTACGTTCTACCATGCCCCCTCTTCCGCAGATTGTTCCCTAGGCTTAGAAAAGGGGCACAGGTGGATGAGAGAAGCAAAACAGTCTACTTTCCCTGGAGCTGTTGTCTTGGTCTCTAGTCAATTCTAGTTGTTTCTTCATTGGGCTGCCAGCTTGTCCAGGCTAACTTTCAATCCTACTAATCGAAGCACATGCAATTAGATATATAGGTATTAAAGTATAATATATAGCCTTTCAATCTACAAATGAAGCACACGCAATTAGATATATAGGATTTTAACAGTACTAATTGTTATTGTAGGTTACTTGGTATAGACACAGATATTTGGATGGTATGCTAATCCATGAATTACATTTTCTTCTGTTTAATATGACAGGGTCTTCGTGTTGCTTATAACGTCTCCTAACCATTAGAGAGGATAAGCTTGTGGCATCAGCGTTTATTCCTCCAAGGAAGAGCAATAGCCAATTAGAATTTGGGATATACAGACATTGGGCTGCCACTGCTGCACAGCTTTTCCAGGCAGATGAGGTGTAGCTGGTGCTGACAGAGGAGTCTTGCTTGACTCAAGGAGACCTATATTTGCTTTAGTGGCCTTTGGTAACACTCTCTGGCATTCCAGAGACCATCTTTCCAGAACGATGCAGAATCTAACAGAACATGGTTTATAAGCAGGGTGAGGAGTTGTTAGCACTTAAAAGTATACTGAAGTCGGGCATGGTGGCTCATCCTGTAATCTCAGCACTCATGAAGCTAAGGCAGAGAGGCTCATGAGTTCAAAGCCATCTTGGGCTACATAACAAGACACTGTGTTTAAAAAAGATAATCTCAATTAGTCAATCAATCAATCAGTTAATCAATGGGCATATTGAATGACACCACACCACTCTAGATCCAGGTATTTTAGGATCTAGGACACATTTTGCCACCACTTACTAGCTCTACAAATTTGCCTCCTATAAAGTGGATGTTAGAACATGACCAGGCTTATAAGTTATCTTGAGGCTTAATCAACACATAGAAAAGTTGGCTATTGGCTCTCCCCTTGGAGAAATAACCCATGGCTGATGGCACAAGCTTACATCCTCTACAGGTTAGGAGATGTTATAACCACAGTAAGACACCTGTCATATTTAACAGGGGGAAAAATTGTAATTCATGATTAACATAACCAAAATGTGTCTATGCTAAAGTAACCTACCATAACTATTAGTGCTGCTTAAATACCTATATATCTAATTGCTTGTTCTTCATTAGTAGGATGAAAGGTATTCCTGGACAAACTGTCAGCCCATGAAAGGAAACAGCCAGAAGCTAGACAGAGTCCAAGTCAACAGCTCCAGAGAGAGTGGACTGTTTTCCTCTCACCCACCTGTGCCCCTTTTCTAAAGCTAGGGAACAACCTGCGGAAGAGGGGGCGTGGTAGAGAATGTAAGGGCTGCGATTGGGGTGAATGGTGAAACTACAGCAATTAGCTGGACACCATTTGACAACTTGATTGAACAAACAACCTGTCCCCCCACTGGATGGTGGGGCTGTAGGTGTTTGGCACAACAGCCTGCAGATAGATTTTGCATGAAGGATGCTTGTACTCATGATTACCACTTATAGCCAAAAAATGAAAAAAAAAAAAACAGAGAAAGATGCAGGACAGTTTTGGCAGAATGCATGATCTGGGATGGGGTGGGGGGGGGGGAGGAAAAGGGAAATAAGCCTGAACTGAATTGGAAAAATGTATGAAATGCACAAAGCATCAATAAAAACTAATTAAAAAAAAAAAAGAAAAGTCATAACTGTACATAGAAAAATAGTATTGGGGCTGGAGAGATGGCTCAGCGGTTAAGAGCACAGACTGCTCTTGCAGAGGACCCAGGTTCGATTCCCAGCACCCACATGGCGGCTAAGAACCATCTTTAACTCCAGTTTCAGGGGAATCCGAAGCCCTCTTCTGACCTCTGCAGCCTTGCACGACACAGGCGCACCAACCTACATGCAGACAGTACACTCATACACATAAAAAATAATAAAAGAAAAATAGTATTAAAGAAATACGAGGAGACAAATTTTAGGTGTTCAGATTACTACTGTCCTGTTCTCCCCAATGGTTCCAGAATGTTATATTTAAAACTGCTGAAAATTCCAAAGAAAAGGCATAAGGACACAATGGCATCATGCTGCAGGTCGGAGACAGCGTCATTCGGGTTCAGAAGTTTCTAGTATAAGGCTGAAAGCTGAGATCCCTCTTGAGGCAACAGGAAGAAAAAGATCATTCCCTCTTTAAAAAATTGCTCTACATACATAGACAAAGGACCACTGTGCCCTCCCTTCCTATGAGATCTGTGTACTTTTATCAGCGACTGATCAAGGGAAAGTATAGGGAGGGGCTTGGTGAGTAACAGAGCTCAAATTTGAGGGACACTGCAAGCCACGCTCCCTCCCTTCTCTTACCTCCTGGATGTGTCTCCTGGTATAGAAAGCAGAGAGATCTGCCATCTTCAATGGACCAGGATGTTCAGTTTGTATATTTCTGGTCCCCAGCAGCTGGGTGAGAAGGGACAGGCAGGCACTGCCTAAAGGAGACAGAAAACCATCCTGGGAAGATCCAGAGGCCCACGCCCCTGCATTTTATTCCTACAGCCAATTCCAGGGTGAGAACCAAAGCCAAGACCTTTTCAGAAGAGTTCTGTCTATGATGTGGGTAAACAAAGGTTTCCTCAGAGTAGACGGTCCCTTCTAATAACCCAGCTCCACCCTGGCTGGGAGCAATGGTGAGATTCACTTGGTCACAGAAAGGAGATTCCCAGCTACTGTTGCTCTTCCAAGAAGAGAGAGAAAAGGACCTGCTTTCTCTGACCACTTTGAATTCTGTGATACTGACCAGGGACCGCACAGAGAGGCCATCAAACCAACCCCTGATTTTCACTCCTCATTCCTAGGGAGCATTCTGACAAGACCCGCACTGGCTTTGGCAGTGAGAGTCTTCTGCTCCGAGGCTGCACCATCAGAAACACCGAGGTGGCCGCTGGCATCGTCGTATACGCAGGTCAGTGTCTCTGGGGCAGTTTGATCCTCTTTTCTGCAACCTCTCCTCCAAATTCATCTTTAGACAGTGGAAACTGACAGTGGTCCCCAGTGACAGAGATGCAGCTTCCCGCTTCCCAGCTCCACAGAGGAGCTTGGGAGGCACAGGAGCTCGCTCAGCCCACAGGACGTGCGGAGATCCTGAGCTGATACCATCAGAACAGACAGGGAGCAGCACTGACAATCATCGCCCCAGAGGTGGTTTGGGGACATCAAGTCCAAGCAGGTCTTCAGAACTTCTTCACCAGCATAAGAACTTCGCTTTTCATACCTCAATTTCCCTGTTTGCATATTGGGAAGAATATTTGTATCTTCCTCATGTAGGATTCCTGAGGATCAAAGGCCCATCTCAGGCAAGTCACACAGCACTGTATCTAAGGAAGGGAAGGCTCTGTGAACCTCAGTTATCATTTTTCCAGTTTCCTTTATTTGTTTTATGGATCCAGATATGGAGACTGTGTTAGTACATTGTCATCACTGTACTGAAATAACTGAGTCAGGATGACTTTCAAGAAAAGGACTTTAATTTAAGTTCACAGTACAGGAGGTACAAATACCACGCACTGGCATTCACTTGGCTCCAGTGAGGACCTTTGACCTTGAAACATCATGATGGAATAACCCCATTGCCACAGAAAACCAGAGACACTGGGCTCCTGTAGCCCCCTCTAAGGGTATACCCCAGTTGGTCTGTGGACCCTCTGATTGGGTCCCAGCAGTAAGTCTCACCTCCTAGTATCACTACATGACCAAGTTCACAACATTTTAGGGGAAAACAATACCCAAACCTCAGCAGGAGCCTATCTCTCCTTCCCATTTGGATCCTGGTTCTGAGTGAAAAAGGATCATCAGCACTTCCCACAATGCACTGGAAAGTCCCCGAGTCTTGGGACTGCTGCATCCCCACTGCCTAACAGCCAGTGCTCAGGAAGGGCTCAGTAGATACCACTGTCACAAGAATGACTGTGGATGTCTTGCACTGTAGAGGAAACAAGTCTCCTAAAAGTGTGTCCCTTCACTCGAGACTTCTGCGCAGGAATGTTTCGCTTATTTTGGTTTTTTTTTTTAATTTTTTATTTATTTCTGTATGTGTATGAATGTACTGTCTGCATGCAAGTGTGTGCACCCGTGTCGTGCAATGCTGCGGAGGCTAGAAGAGGGTGTCGAATTCCCCTGGAACTGGAGTTCTCCTGGAATTTGATGGAGTTTCAGATGGTTCTCAGCCGCCATGTGGGTGCTGGGGATCGAACCCGGGTCCTCTGTAAGACCGGTCGGCACTCTTAACCGCTAGGC
Organism: Rhizomys pruinosus; assembly: GCA_009823505.1. Taxonomy (NCBI): domain Eukaryota; kingdom Metazoa; phylum Chordata; class Mammalia; order Rodentia; family Spalacidae; genus Rhizomys; species Rhizomys pruinosus. Next base: position 300,858 of record VZQC01007170.1, on the reverse strand, counting down.
CATCTCTCCAGCCCTTGTTCTGGTTTATTTTGATCTCAGTAGAATTGACTTTTGATACGTACAAAGAATGGACATAAACATCCATCTACCTCAAGATTCATTCATGTCTTAGGTTGTCAAAAGAAAATCGGCTTGCTTAAAATACTGATACTAGCTAAGTAGGCTTTCATCAGTTGACAGAGTGTCTATTTGTCAGTTGAGGTACCTTCTGAACAGTGGGGGTTCAGTCCCATGTCATAGACCTACTGAACTCAGAGTTTTCTGTCACTGCTGCCTCTGCCAGAAACAAGAGCTTCACATTGCTTTAGATCTGTTCTTCTCTGCTGAGCAGCTGATGGGAGTCATATGCGAGGCAGCAAATGAGCACAAAGTAAACTGTGGCTCTGGGTAGCCCGACAGCTTGGGAGTAAAATCCACATGTGGTCTGCACCTACCATGCAAGGTGGTTAAACTTTCAGTGTAAAGGGTCTAGCAGGTCCCACCTTATGGAATCTAAGATTCACATGAGATGACCTGTAAAATCACCTCACATGGTGTCCATAGTGAATTCTGCTCTTTAAAGGATGCAAGCAAAAATGGCTGCCGAGTGTTTTACGTCATTACCTACAGCATGTTCTGAACCTCCTCACTACTGACATTTGAGTGTGGATTCATTTTTGGAACAAGGAAAATCTTACACTTAACAGCCTCCCCAGCATTATTTCCAACACTCCCAAGCTTAGATAATTGAACATTCTCCAAACGCTGTCAAATGTCTCACAAGGAGTAAAACCTGTTAGAACAGCTGATTCAGGGATGTGGAGATTGCTCAGTCCATACCTCACTTGCCGTCTAAGTTTGAGGACCTGAGTCTGGCCCTCAGAACCCACAAAACCAGGAGCAGTGGTGCACTCCTGTAATCTCAGTGACAAGGTCCTGAGAGGCACAGACAATGGGATCCCTGGAGCTCGCTGGCTGGGTAGTCTCACCTACTTAACAAAGTCCCAGGCCAGTGAGAGACCCTGTCTCTAAGAGGGAGTAGAAGGTGCCCAAGGAACACATCCAAGGTTGTCTTCTGACCTCCACAGACATGTGCACACATCCACACCACCACACACACACACACACACACACACGTACAAAGTAAATAAAAATTTTGAAAAAAAAAAACTGGTCCAGATTTATCTGCCCTCCCTTCACACTGTCAGTGGTATGAGTGGGGGACATCAGAGTGAAGGGCCCAGAAAGGCCAGGTTTAGCTTCCCAGAAGATCTATCATGGACATGTGCACCTCACTGTGAACACTTATCTAGCTCCTCCTTTTTACCACACTAATTACACTCTTAATGTGTCCATTCCCTCACCCACCCCAAATGCACACATGATCATCATCCTCATTTTACAGACAAGAAGCTCAAGTGGACAAGAATTTATTTGCCCCGAGGTTCCACATCTATAATGAAGTCTCTGTAACCGTAGGTCGTCTATGCAGAGCAGAGTCTTAACTCTATAGAGACCCTGTCCTCACGCTGGACCACACTGCCTTGCCTTTGAACCCAATTCCTGCCTAAGGAACAGAGAGGTCTCAGTTGGTGGGGGAGCCTGAGCTAGGTGTTGGAGTGGAATACAGCCTGGGCCTGTCACTCTTCCAGAACCCTTCAGAACTGCAGCAACACAAATCTAAATTAATAAGCTGAGTTCCCACTGTGCTGTGGCTACTTCAGGTCCGCCAGGCCGGCAGCTCGGCCACCTTGGAGTCTGCTTCTGCAGCTTGACATACTGGTTTTCCTTATTTTTGTACAGAAAATATGTGACTGGCATATTTCAATTTGCCTGCTGGTTAGTAAAGCACAGTAACTAAAATCCAGCAGCCCCTAAGGAGAGGCTCAGGCTAAGAATGGAATCTTAGTTTCCCATCACCTCGCTGTGGTTCCCTGGGTGTCATGGCTTAGTAGAAGGAACAATCCTAGCTTCCCACTGTGATTCCAGTATTAATTCATTCTTCCACATAGAGCATTTCCCTGTATTCTGACCCTCAATTTGTCCAGCTGGAAAACGGAGTAACTAGGATGGTTACAGTTTTCTAACTTTGTCATCCTTTCTTGAACAAGATTTTATGTAGATGTGTAGCCACTAAGGGTCGGTGCTAAGGAGAGGACTTTTGTCCCTACACCTTTCCAGTGCCTTAGGCACAACCGAAGAAACAAACGGAGACTGCTGCTCCTAAGTACGGTGGCTATGCAGGGTCTTTGCACATGCAGTTCCTTCAGACTAAAACTCTCTTGTCTTCCATCTCTTCTTTCTCTGAGCTTCTCTGAGCAGCTTTATCTGATCCTCTGTCTGTCATCTCCTGTATGGTGTAGCCCTTCAGTAGCTGTCCTTAACGCATTCAAGGATTAATTTCATTAGTAGTTATAATGATCTTATTCATTTCATGTATGGCTTCATCAGAATATGGACCGTCTGTCTATCATTATATCTCATGACTACTAGCCCAGAACTCCGAGAAGATCAATATTCTATGCAAATTAGAAAAGGATGCCTTTCTCTAGAGAGCGTACTATCACTTTCCACAAGTCTATTACGCTAACCATGCAAATGTGTGACATCTAAACACAAAGGATACTCTCAAGAGTTTTACAATACACAAGCCATGTATAGTACTTTTGGGATCCTCCACAGTGTCTGGCATGTAAATGATGTTCAGTGATTGAATCCTGCTGGCTGCGTAAGGCCTCTACACCTGTTCTCAGCAACCTCCCTGAGGCAGGACAAGTTCAGCTCAGCAAATGAAACCTTGCTTTTATCGTGAGCTCCTGTGAGAAAAGCTGGAGTTGTGATCCAGAAGCAAACAGGGCCCAGGGCTCTGATTTTTTCACCATTTTCTCTTCAAAGGCCATGAAACAAAAGCCATGCTGAACAACAATGGCCCCCGCTACAAACGAAGCAAGATCGAGCGGCGCATGAACACAGACATCTTCTTCTGCATCGGACTCCTCTTCCTCATGTGCCTCATTGGAGCAGTAGGTATGGAATGGTCTTGAAAAAGCAGGACAGAAATCTGTTTCTTTGGGCAAGTTGCTTGGTTTCTTCTCCAAGCCTTGGTTTCCTCATCTATAAAACGAGACTATAAAAACAAGCCCAGGCTGGGCGTGGTGGCGCACGCCTCTAATCCTAGCACTTGGGAGGCAGAGGTGGGCGGATCTTTGTGAGTTCAAGGTCAGCCTGGTCTACAGAGTGAGTTCCAGGACAGCTATGCTACAGGGAGACCCTGTCTTGAAAAGACAAAAAAAAAAAAAAAAGTTAAAATCAAGAGATCAGCCTGTCTGGTTCCTTTTGGAGTCACTGATGTAAGAATAGATTCCTTATCTTTGTCAGCATCTAGAAGCTTCCCATATATATTTGCTTATGACACTAGGTTCATTTTTCAAAGCATGCTACTCCAATCCCTGCTCCTATCTCCTCATCCTTGTCTTCAGTACTTAGAATTTTATTGTTTGGCCCATCAGGAGAATCCAGAATACTCTCTCCATCTCAAATTTCATGTCTTAGTCACATTAACAAAGTCCTTTTTGTCATCCAAGACAGCCTCCACCAGAACCCATTGGTTATAATGTATCTCTTTTTAATCTATTTACTTTTATTTTATGTGTATGAATGTTAGGCCTCCATGTAAGTGCATCCATATCCTGCAATGCCCACAGAGAATAAAAGAGGGCATCAGATCCTACAGATGGTTGTTATCTGCCATGTGGGTGCTGGGATCTGAACCCCAGACTTCTGCAAGAATAGCCAGTGCTCTTAACCACTGAGCCATCTCTCCAGCCCCAGCTTAGGATATATCTTACTCGGAGTGAGGTGTTATTTTACCTTCCTTTAGTGTTGCTTAGGCAAATACTAAAGGACTATGGGAACACTGGGGAGGAGAGTCTTTGTTGAAGATTACTTCTCCAGCTGGTTCCCAAATGGAATGGACATTAGTTGCAGAAGATTGATAGTAGAAGCAAGTTCAGTAGTAAGCTGGGCCAGGAAACTGAGGAAAAGGGCTGTAGACGGCCACACAGACAGCACAGTAAGGCATGGAGGCGGGGAGGAGAATGAAGATGTAGTTGGCTATCTGGTGTGAGGCAAAGAGCACAGACCGTGCTTGTGGTCAAGCTCAGAATGTATAGTCAGGGACAAACCAGAGCCATTTAAGTTGACCTTCAGATGAAGACATCGAGTGTCCTCCCTGGAGCTCTTACCCATTTCCCCATCATCTTGAATCTATGAAAGTTCACAGGATGCTAAATGAGACCCTGCAAAGAACCAGGGAAGACCACAAGGGAGAAATCACCACAGGCTAAGCCCAGATACCCTGCTGGTCCAGCCCAGATACCCTGCTGATCCAGCCCAGATACCCTGCTGATCCAGCCCAGATACCCTGCCCATCCCAGCCCAGATACCCTGCTGATCCAGCCCAGATACCCTGTTGATCCAGCCCAGATACCCTGCCCATCCCAGCCCAGATACCCTGCTGATCCCAGCCCAGGGAATAGCACAGGTGTCTGCTGCTGCCAGTCTTAGAGAAATAACCATCACTATATTTTTTAACAGTTCATTTTGTTGTTGTTGTTTTAATATATTACTATTGTTATTAAACCTTTTCATACATCAGTTCTCAATCCAATTTATTTAGACTCATTTCCCTTTCCATACTCCCCACCCCACCCTAGTTCATGCATTCTGCCATACATTTATTGCATCTTTTTCTGAGTCTTTCCGGAGTTTTTCCAAAGCAGAGGATTATTGTTTGGGGGAGAACTTCACTGTTTCAGTCTTTTTTTTTTTTTGGTCCTGGTTCTTTTGTTGCTGTTGTTGTTCCCTCTAACTTGTATTGCTTCAAAGTGTGTGTGTATATATATACATATATATATGTATATAAATGTTATAGATATATATATATGTCACACCTATACTAAAATTATGTCATCTGAAAACAAACTGTATGTTATTTCCAAATCATTTTTCCATTTTGATTTTATATTTCTCTAAAATATGCATACATACCCTCCATATACCAAAATTCCAAAGTCTGAAAATAAATGGTAGGTTAATTCTAGAACTTGTTTAGGGATTAAGGGATTCACATGATAAGAGCACAGTTGCTTTCAGATAATGAGAATATCACATTAACATTGCTCAGTTTGCCTTACAACTAGGTACTTGGTGCTACCATCCACAGATGAGGGATACCATTCGTCATTTGTTTTTCTGGGACTGTGTTACTTCACTTAGCATAATACCTTCTAGTTCCATCCATTTACCTGCAAAGTTCATGATGTCATCTTTCTTTTTTAAAAATAAAATACTTTTATTGATGTTTTGTGTATTTCATACATCATTTTCAGTCCAATTTAGACATATTCCCCTTTCCCTGCCCCTCACCCCACCCCAGTTCATGAATTCTGCCATAAATGTCTTGCATATTTTTCTCAGTCTTTTTTTAAAAGTTTTTCTCTGCAGACGTTTATTATTTGGGGCAGAATTTAACTGTTTCAGTCCATTCTTTGACCCAGTCCTTATCTTTTTGTTGTTCCCTCCAATTTGTATTACTTCAAAATATGCCTATATAGGCTGGGCGTGGTGGTGCACGCCTTTAATCCTACCACTTGGGAGGCAGAGGCAGGCAGATCTTTGTGAGTTCAAGACCAGCCTGGTCTACAGAGTGAGTTCCAGGACAGCTGGGGCTACAGGGAGACCCTGTCTCGAAAAGACAAAAAATAATAATAATAATAAAATGTCTATATACCATCACATATATACCAAAATTAAGACCTCTGAAAATAAACTGTATGTTAATTCCAAAATATGTTTAGGAATTCACATTTTTCCCTTTAATTTAATTATATTATTCTAAAATATGAATACATACCTTCTACTCATATACAGCAATTACAATGTCTGAAAATAAATGGTAAGTTAATTCTAGACCCCGTTAAGGGATTCACATTATAACAGCACAGTTGCTTTCAGATAAAAAGAAATATAAAAGTAACATTGGTCAGCTGGCCTTTCAACTGGGGATTTGGTGCTAGCATCCACAAATGAGGAATAAAAATGAGGTTCTTTGTTTTTCAGGGACCGTGTTACTTCACTTAGCATAATGGCTTCTAGTTCCATCCATTTACCTGCAAAGTTCATGATGTCATCTTTCCTTACCACTGCATAGAACTCCATTGTGTAGATGTACCATATTTTTGTTATCCACTAGTCAGTTGAGGGGCATTAGGGTTAGTTGCAGGTCCTCCTTATCGTTAAGAGATCTGCAACAAACAGATGTGCATGTATCTTTGCGGTAGAATGAATTTTGTGGCTACATACCCAGAGTGGTATGACTGGGTCAGGTGGTAGGCCCATTTTGAGTCTTTTTTTTTTTTTATATGTATGAATGTACTGTCTGCATGCAGGTTTGTGCACCCGTGTCATGCAATGCTGCGGAGGTCAGAAGAAGGTGTCAGATTCCTCTGGAACTGGAGTTAAAGACGGTTCTCAGCCACCATGTGGGTGCTGGGGATCGAACCCGGCTCCTCTGCAAGAGCAGTTAGCGCTCTTAACTGCTAGGCCATCTCTCCAGCCCTTGAGTCTTTTTTTATGTGTGTTCTTTTTTTTTTTTCTTTACTGCTGCATGGAACTCCATTGTGTAGATGTACCACATTTTCTCTACCCACTCATCAGTTGAAGGGCACTTGGGTTGGTTCCAACTTTTCACCATTATGAAGAGAGCTGCAATAAACATAGCTGTGCATGTATCTCTGCAATAGGATGAGTCCTGTGGGTATATACCCAGGAGTGGTATGGCTGGGTAAGGTGGAAGGCTCATTTTGAGTCTTTTAAGGGTTCTCCACACTGCTTTCCATAGTGGTTGTATGAGTTTACATTCCCACCAGCAGTGGATGAGTGTTCCCCTTTCTCCACAACCTCTCGAGCATTTGGTATCATTTGTTTTCTTGATCCTGGCCAGTCTCATCAGCATAAGATGATATCTTAAAGTAGTTTTAATTTGTACTTCCTTAATTGTTAGCCCATAACTGTATTTTTTTTTTATTTCTGTATGTGTATGAATGTACTGTCTGCATGCAAGTCTGTGCACCCGTGTCGTGCAATGCCGCAGAGTTCAGAAGAGGGTCTCGGATTCCCCTGGAACTGGAGTTCTCCTGGAATTGGAGCTTCAGACAGTTCTCAGCCGCCATGTGGGTGCTGGGGATCGAACCTGGGTCCTCTGTAAGAGCGGTCGGCCATAACTGTATTTTAAGACAGTGTGTGAAAGGCAAGATCTCTGCCTTCAGAGCGATACAGCATTTCACCACAGTAAGGATATTGGACTTACTTAGTCTCCAGGGTAGCCAGGAGTTTTTACTTAACGTACCTCCCAGGTGAGTTGGACAGCACTCACGTCTGGAAAAGCATCACTGAGAGGCAGCAGGAAGCCATGGCAAGGACACACCCACCCCCATCCTGCCCACATTGACGCAGGAACTGTCCCTCCACTTTTGGACAGGTTTCTTAAGCATGTCAGAGGTGAAAAGACATTTAAGATCATCTCCCTGTGTCTCCAGAGAAAAGAAGTTAATGATTAAAAGGTCACAGAGATAAGCCATGGGCCTCCCAGACTCAGCTGGGCCAGTTCCCCAAAATGATAACGGGAGAAGGTAGTTGGAGGAGGAGAGCAGATTTCCTTCTATCTGAGAATAATAACTTTCACCAAATAGGACTTTGGCCCCTTAAAGAACAGCCCTGGAGGAAGAGAAAGCTCTCCCATGACAAATACATCATTCCAGAGCTCCTGGCCACATGTTCTTCTTGATTTTATAATGGGGTGTGTCTTCTAGGTTTGCCATAATGTCCCCCATCTCCACATCTGAGTCCCCCTGCTCTGCTTGCAGATTCTCTAACTTCCTCTGGACCTTGCTCCAAGGCCCCTTCTCTATACATACCGTGTATCCACACTGTACTATCCCTTTAAATCCTATCATTGTAATTCTCCTTTCTTCTTCAGTGCCCTGAAGGATTTGGCCCAACCTTCCAGGGGAGGAATTATCTTAGGGCAAGCCAACATTCTTATGCCTCTTATTCCCTATTATAGATCCTATCCCCCCAAACTGAGAACATTCTACACATTAGGCTGTTCTGACCTCGCAATAACCCTATAGAATGGCTATTACCAATTAACTGTTGAGGACAAACAGGTTCAAAGAGCTCTGTAGCAGGTGCTGGATAGAGCTCATCTTGCATAATCCTGACATAATGACAAAGGCAGATAGAGAAGCAGAGGGTTCAGTGTGTATGTGCTGTGACTTCTGTGAACACTCTCTTTGCTCCGCTCTGTAGGACAGCCCCTCTCATGAAGCATGAGACTGGTTCTCTTAGGTCCGGCTCCCTTGCTTGGGAGGGAATTCCCCAGTGACAAGAACCAGGACTGATAACAATGATAATTATTGGATATGGGGGGGAGGTGAACAGGGAGATAGGTGGGTAGATGGATGGGTGTATAAGAGAAGAAGGGGGTGGGGCTGGAGAGATGGCCTAGCGGTTAAGAGCACCGACTGCTCTTGCAGAGAACCCAGGTTCGATCCCCAGCACCCACATGGCAGCCGAGAACCATCTGTAACTCCAATTCCAGGAGAACTCCAGTTCCAGGGGAATCCGACACCCTCTTCTGACCTCCGCGGCAATGCACGACACAGGTGCACAAACCTACATGCAGACAGGACATTCATACACATAAATAAATAAATAAAAATTTAAAAATAAATAAATGAAAGAAGAAGGGAAAATGATGGGCAGTCTGTTAGGACCACTCAACCACACATGACCTACTACCACATCTAGAGAGCATACATATTCCTGTTGCTTTCCAGCCCCTGTGTACTAAGAATTCACCAAACTATAAGGAATCCTCATACTAATCTCCTCATGTGAAACAGACTTAATGTCCACTATTCTATCATGGGATTGAAGAGTAGGGCATGTGAAAGATCATTGTCAAGATAAAGGACCATACATACACAGCTGTGTCAAATGGAGTAAAGATAGTGTCTTCCAAAGTCTACCCATTTCCAGGAACAAGTCATGGGCTAGCATAGCTGGAGAATTTGAAGACTAAGTGGAACTTCCATCTCATTCCTAATTTTGCTTCCCCTCAGGTCACAGCATCTGGAATGGGACCTTTAAAGAATACCCTCCTTTCGATGTGCCAGATGCTGATGGGAACTTCCTTTCCCTTCCCCTTGGAGGCTTCTATATGTTCCTCACGATGATCATCCTGCTTCAGGTAGGAAGTCTCCCTAATCTCTACAGGTCCGAAAAATAAAGGGAAATCAATGCAGGCCCCAAGGAAAAGCCATGGGACAANAAAAAAAAAAAAAAAAAGAAAGAAAGAAAATCACTTGCCTATAGCATGAATGAGACACTGAGTTAGATCTGCAGCTTCTCATAAACCAGCTGAAGTGGGGCAAGACTGTAATCCCAGCACTTGCTACATAGTGAGTTTGAGGCTTGCCTGGGCTACATGAGACCCTGTCTCAAAAAAATGTGGGGCTTCCTATACCCCCAACTGACTTGGAATTTGCTATATAGGCCAGGCTGGCCTCAGTCTCTCAGAGATCCATCCACCATGCCTACATTTGCCTCTCAAGTGCTGATGTGTGCTACTATGCCCAGATTAATTAGTTTTTTAAGACATTTAAATCCTGAAGAGCTGTCAAAATGATGGCTCTCAGTCCCATATGGAACCCACATAGTGTTCTGCCAATATACATGGTTCTTATTAATTTTAAATGTCCAATGTTTGGAAATTGGGAGATTTCATTGAAAATACGAATTTACTGCTTCTCATTTATTTATTTATTTATTTATTTATTTATTTATTTATTTCGATGTTTTGAGACAGGGTCTCCCTGTAGTCCCAGCTGTCCTGGAACTCACTCTGTAGACCAGGATGGTCTTGAACTCACAAAGATCCGCCTGCCTCTGCCTCCCAAGTGCTAGGATTAAAGTCGTGCGCCACCACGCCCAGCCCAGAAAGCCATTTTCAACCATTTATTCATCTAACAGATTAATACTTCCTTTTCAAAATATTTTACTTTTATTATTTTTATTTTATGTATATGAGTGTATTGTCTCAATGCATGTAATTGCACCTGTGTCATGCAATGCCCCTGGAGATCAGAAGAGGAGTTGGATCCCCTGGAACTGGAGTCACAGGAGGTTGTTAGCTGCCCTGTGGGTGCTAGGAATCAAGCGAGTCCTCTGCAAGAGCAGCCAGTGCTTTTAACTGCTAAGCCATCTCTCTAGTCCAATACTTCCATTTTAAACGTTTTTGTTTTTTTTTTTACTTTATGAGTATGAGTATTTTGCTTGCATATATATAAGTGCACCAATGTCATACAGAGGCCAGAAGAAGGTATTAGATCCTCTGGAACTGGAGTTATAGATGGCTTTTAGCCACCGTGTAGGTGCTGGAAACTGAACCCAGGTCTTCTGCAAGAGCACCCAGTCAATGATTTTAACCACCAGCAGCCCATCTTTCTAGCCCCAGTTTAATACATTTTAAAAGTAAATCAGAGCACACCACCTCTCCACACAGAATGTACTGGAAATTTCATATGTGTTAAGAGTGAAATCCAAAGTCCTATGGAAGCCAACAAGGCCCCAAGTGACTGAACCCTGACCGCAGGTCATCTCTACCTCTGTCCTTCCTATCACTCCCAAACACCCAGACCACGCCCACTACCCAGAACTCTCTTCCCCCTGTGCTCCTCACAGTTCACACCCTCGTTTCTTCTGCCTCTCCCCAAAGGTCACCATGTATGAAAGAGTCACCCCCTCCTCCTGTCTGTCATCCTTCATCCTTCCTGTTTTCCTTTATTCTCCTTCAGGACACTTACAGCCACATGATATATATTGATTTGTTTAATTGCTGTCATTGGAATGTGAGTTCTTCAAGGCCAGGAGTTTTGTTCTAGTTACTACCATTTCTAAGACTTAGAACAGTATTCAACATGGAACAAGAACTAGGTAAATATCACACAGTGAACTAGTGAACATAATAATCGGCCGTGGGCCTGGACACCTGTAAAGGTGGGCATGAACCTCCATGACATAGAGATCAGAGGGGACCCACTGGTCTCTGGAAAGAGGTGCTAAAGTGTCTGCATTTACCCCAAGTTCAGTCACTAAACAACCAGTGATGAGTGCCTGCCTCACTCAGCCATCTTACTTGAAGAAAGACATATCTCTACTTCATATTCGCCTAAGAATTCCAAGGCAGGACTGAGGCTACTGCCTTTTAATTTCTAGGGAAATTAATTTCTCAGGACTTCCCCCTTGCTACCCACTAGTGAAGGTCTAAGAACAGAGATCATGCCTGGTTTCAGACACAGTGTGAATCCATCTCCCCTCAGGTGTTGATCCCGATCTCCTTGTACGTGTCCATTGAGCTGGTAAAGCTTGGGCAAGTGTTCTTACTGCATAATGACCTTGACCTGTATGATGAGGAGACTGATCTCTCCATCCAATGTCGAGCCCTCAACATCACAGAGGACCTGGGCCAGATCCAGTACATCTTCTCTGACAAGACGGGCACCCTGACGGAAAACAAGATGGTATTCCGGCGTTGCACCATCATGGGCAGCGAGTACTGTCACCAAGAGAACGGTATGAAGGCACCCCAGGGCCTCTGTCACCCCTCCTGAAAGGAGAATAGGAGAAAAAAGACACTGTCCTGACTCCCCAGAGAGGCGCTGTGGCATTTCGGCAGGTTGCTTTACCCTTCCAGTGTCTGGTAGCATTAATAACACAGTATGCTAACATCAGGAATGTACTAGAATGGGATATATCCCAGTTGTGTGCCCATCATAAAGCCAAAGCCTATCCCATCACCCTACCTGGGGTGTCAGGATAGTTCTAATTCTAGGCACATGCTGAGATTTGACACATTCAGAAAATGCCTCTGATATTAATATCCCTTAGATGTCCACCAAGTCAGTGTTTTGATTTTTGAGGTGGAGTTATATTAGGACAGTTACATTTCATGGACACAAAGTAGCCCATAGAAGTAATCTGATTCTCTCAGGCACCCACTCCCATACACACACACACACACACACACACACACACACACACACACACACCATGGGCTGAAAAGACAGTGATCATTCACCATTTACATGAGAGATTCTTTTTTTTTTTTTTTTTTTTTTGTCACTTTTGAGACAGGGTCTCCTTGTAGCCCCAGTGACCTGGAAACTCACTCTATAGACCAGGCTGTCCTTGAATTCACAAAGATCTGCCTGCCTCTGCCTCCTGTAGTGACTAGGATTAAAGGCGTGTGCCACCATGCCCAGGGATACCTTTTATTTCTTTTTTTAATAATTATAAACAGCTACCTCTACCAGGACCCAGCTAAGCTAAATCACTTTCACACATTATGTCCCTAAACCTTCACAGTGATCACTGAGCAGGGTGCTTTCCTAAAACTCCTAATTGATCAAACTAAAGGTACAGGTTGAGTCAGAGTACAAGGTCACATAACTGGAAGGTAGAAGTAGTAGGATTTGAACTTGTGGGACTTTATTACATCCCCCTTCTCCAGTCTTAACAGCCCAGCAATAATCTTCCATGCAGGATATCCCATGCCCATGCCTTGTCCCAACCCCTAAAGTTTAGCATCTTCCCAAACACCGCCCAGCCAAGATCTACAAGATTCTTTCTTGCAGCCAAGCGACTGGAGACCAAAGGAACTGGACTCAGACAGTGAAGAGTGGACCCAGTACCTGTGCCTGTCCTTCCCAGCCAGATGGGCCCAGGGCCCAGCAACAATGAGAAGCCAAGGAGGTGCCCAGCCTCTGAGGAGGAGCCAGAGTGCCCGAGTGCCTATCCAAGGCCACTCCCGGCAGAGATCTGTAGGGCGCTGGAAACCTCACAGCCCCCTGTGGCCTTCAGCAGTCTCCATAGTAAGTCTTTCCTTTCCATATTTGAATCACAACTAAACTTATATATTAGGAAGAGACCAGAAGGGCTCCTGGGTATTGGAAGAGACTGTGTAAACCCTGAATAACTGGGGATGTAGCTTAGTTAGAAAATCACTTGCCTAAGCCAGGCTTGGTGGCACATACCTTTAATCCTAGCACTTAGGAGACAGAGGCAGGCCGATCTTTGTGAGTTCAAGGCCAGCCTGGTCTACAGAATGAGTTCCAGGACAGCTGGGGCTACAGGGAGACCCTGTCTAGAAAAGGGACCAAAAAAAAAAAAAAAAGAAAGAAAGAAAATCACTTGCCTATAGCATGAATGAGACACTGAGTTAGATCTGCAGCTTCTCATAAACCAGCTGAAGTGGGGCAAGACTGTAATCCCAGCACTTGCTACATAGTGAGTTTGAGGCTTGCCTGGGCTACATGAGACCCTGTCTCAAAAAAATGTGGGGCTTCCTATACCCCCAACTGACTTGGAATTTGCTATATAGGCCAGGCTGGCCTCAGTCTCTCAGAGATCCATCCACCATGCCTACATTTGCCTCTCAAGTGCTGATGTGTGCTACTATGCCCAGATTAATTAGTTTTTTAAGACATTTAAATCCTGAAGAGCTGTCAAAATGATGGCTCTCAGTCCCATATGGAACCCACATAGTGTTCTGCCAATATACATGGTTCTTATTAATTTTAAATGTCCAATGTTTGGAAATTGGGAGATTTCATTGAAAATACGAATTTACTGCTTCTCATTTATTTATTTATTTATTTATTTATTTATTTATTTATTTATTTCGATGTTTTGAGACAGGGTCCTCCTGTAGCCCCAGCTGGCCTGGAACTCGTGCTGTAGATCAGGCTGGCCTTGAACTCACAGAGATCTGCCTGCCTCTGCTTCCCGAGTGCTGGGATTAAAGGCGTGCACCACCAGGCCCAGGTGTGCTTCTCTTTTTAAAATAGAATTATAAATATTTCCTCTTCTTTTTTTTTAATTTTTTTTAAATTTTATTTATTTCCGTATGTTATGAATGTACTGTCTGCATGCATGTCTGTGCACCCGTGTCGTGCAATGCCGCGGAGGTCAGAAGAGGGTCTCGGGTTCCCCTGGAACTGGAGTTCTCCTGGAATTGGAGTTTCAGACGGTTTTCGACCGCCATGTGGGTGCTGGGGATCGAACCCGTGTCCCCTGCAAGAGCAGTCGGCACTCTTAACCACTAGGCCATCTCTCCAGCCCCATATTTCCTCTTCTAAGCCAAGGTTTCCTCATGTCAGGAACTGGCTTGAGTTAACGAGTCCACACTACAGATCCTGGACACTCTGTCTCAGTCCTCACAGCCCCTCCCTTTTCCATTTATCCCCTCACGAGCCAAAAGCCAGCAGCATTCATATTATGCATGCCATTTCAATTATAAAGTTAAAAGAAACATGAAATATTTGTGAATCTAATGTTTCTACAAAGTGGAAAAACAAAAGATAAGCCTTTAAGGCTTTGAGTATTTGAAGAAAAATGAGAGAAAATATTTTAGTAGAAATCAAAGATAAATCTTAAAGAGTTATGAAGCAAAAATATCTGTGTCCAAATTACCCAGCCTTAGGGTGGTCTCAGGGTTTCAATGTGGGTGTTCAAGTATACAACTGTGGTACACCTTGATGTTTTCACCTTTGACCCATTCAAAGCTAAACAACCAAGTAGCCGTGAAGATGCTGAATTCATCTCCCCAAATTGCACAGCATTCCCTTGAAGTCAAGGCCAAAGCCTTCCAATTCCCATCCTAGTCCTCTCCTGCACGTGCTCACAAACATACTATTGTATCATCTTCAATCTTTTGCTCTGTAGAAAATGACGTGGGCGGGGCTGTGACTGGAGGGTGCTGGAGAAGGCTCTGTGATTACTACCACTTGCAGCTCCTACAGAGAACCTGAGTTCAGTTCCCAGCAACCACATCAGACCACCTATAACTCCAGCTTCAAGCCTGCATAGGCACCTACACACACACACACACACACACACACACACACACACACACACACATACATATACATAAGTAAATTTAAAAAATCTTTTTTAAAATGCCTCAAAGAGTCCCAGGCATTCCAAAGCTTCTGGTTTTTAATTTTTGCCATGATACACATACATATATTAAATATTTTTAGCCAACATGGTATATATCAGTTGCAACTGCTAGATTGTTTTAAACTAACACTATAGCAATAGCATTTTCCATATACCTATCTGATTTTCATAACCAGGATTGCTTCCTAACTATGACAAGAAGGCATGCCATGAGTCTGTGTTCCAGGTTGCTATTCATCTAACCTAGGGAGAATACAAAGCAGAGTCAGTACTCTGGCATCATCGTCACGCACAGAACGCAGCATGGGCAGGGATGAAGCAAGAACACAGTGTAAGATAAACCATCCTCACAAACACACAGGAGAAGCCATCCATAGATGCCTCTGGCAAGATTGTTGTGGACCTTTTCCTTTTCTTTCCAAACAATAGTACACACACATTATCACATCATATCCCTTCTTTAATTCTGCTCCCAAGGAATGGGATACTCTACTCCCTAACTCTTTATGTGAATAATTTTCAATTAATTTAATAAATTCTCATAGACACAGTCTGTATATCTTTTAGAACCTCCTTGTCTAGGTATCTTGGGCATCTTGTTTGCCTAAGAATGAATATCACCCACTAAGGACAGAAGGGGAAAGGAAGCTGGGATGACACGATTCCCCACTCCTTAACTACCACAAATCACATCAGCCATGAACCAAGCAGTTATAACTTTGTTTTAATTTTTACTTTACATTTGAGAAGCAAGTTCTTACTATGTGCCCAGGGTGGTCCTGGTCTCAAGTGACACTCCTAGGCAGATAAGTCTGACACAGAGCCCACAGCTGATGGCCAGTGAGTGAATGTTTCAAAAGCAAGTTCTAAGTTCATTGCAAAGCAATGAGGAAGTGGATTCATGAATTAGGTCCCACCCCTTTTTCTTTTTTGATGTGTATGAGGTATTATCTGCATGTATATAAGTGCATCTGTGTTATGCAAATGTCTATGGAGGTTCGAAGAATGTGTTAAATCCCCTGGAACTGGAGTTACAGACAGTTATTAGACACCATGTGGGAATTGAACTTGGGTCCTCTTTTTTTTTTAGGTCTTTTTTTTTTTTGAGACAGGGTCTCTCTTTAGTCCTAGCTGGCCTGGAGCTTGCTATGTAGACCAGGCTGGCCTTGAACTCAAAGAGATCCACCTGCCTCTGCCTCCCCAGGTATGGAATTAAAGGTATGCACCACCGTGCCCAGCCTGAACCTGGGCCCTCTTACAAGCAGTCAGTGCTCTTAAACATTGAGCCATCTCTCCAGCCCCAAGTCACACTTCTTATGACATGGATAGAGACAGTGATTTGTTCTTTTTATGAACAGCCAAGAATACTACTATATTGTCAAGTCATTTGAAATCCTGGGATTAGTGGTATAAGAGCATCCTTGAATAGTTGTTCATGAGGGGCTAGACTACAAGTCAGAAAAGGTAGGTTTGTAGCTAGGCTCCTGGGTTGCTGGACAGTCTTTAAGTGGTGTGTTAAACCTCTTCTTTTTTAATATTATTATTGTTATTTTATGTGTATGAGTGAATTGCCTGCATGTGTCTAAGTGCACCTGTGTTGTGCAGTGCCTGCGGAGGTCGAAAGAAGGCATCAGACTTCCTCTGGAACTGGAGCTAAGAATGGTTGTTAGCTGTCGTGTGAATGCTGGGAATCGAATGCAGGTCCTCTGCAAGAGCAGCCAGAGCTCTTAACCACTGAGCCATCTCTCTAGCCCCTGTGAAACTTCTTTCTATTCCTTTTTAGTCATCTGCAAAGACTTAAAATACTTCCAGGCTTTTCCCAACATCAAATAGCATATTTGTGCTGAGCTTCTAGTTACAAATCAAGCATGAGTCCTCAGCCCCAGCTTTTCATCTCAGCTTTACATGAATGTTAATGAACTGTAATCATAGCCACTTTCTTCATTAAAATAAGGACAATTGTTCTGATCGATTATTTATTCTAAGACAAATAACCAATACACACTGGAAGTGATGTTTCTGAAGGAAAGCTATTTTCGTATGTCATGCCTTGGGAGAAACCGTATAGAGTTTTCATAAAATACAGTGACCGAGTTCTCCTCCCTGAGATTCTGGCATATGTTGTCCAAGTTGGAATGCGAATGTGAACACTTTTTGTCTTTAAAATTTTTATTGATTTTTTTTGAACTTCATACACTACATCTTGATCATATCTAGCCCCTCCCCTATCTGTACCCACCCACAGCCCCCCCACCAGTTTTTATGAATTCTGTCATGTATGTTAAGGCCTAGTTAAGGCCCAGTATCTATTTCTGAATGTCCCTCAGCACGAATCTATCCACTGGAGCCTGGTCAACCTATCTAGTCTCACTCCCTTAAAAAAGAACAACTCTGGGGGCTGGAGAGATGGCCTAGCAGTTAAGAGCACCGACCGCTCTTACAGAGGACCTGGGTTCGATCCCCAGCACCCACATGGCGGCTGAGAACCGTGTGAAACTCCAATTCCAGGAGAACTCCAGTTCCAGGGGAATCCGACACCCTCTTCTGACCTCCGCGGCATTGCACGACACGGGTGCACAGACCTGCATGCAGACAGTACATTCATACACATACAGAAATAAAAAATAAAAAAAAGAACAACTCTGGGAGGCAGAGGAAGGTGAAGCTCTATAAGACGGAAGCCAACCATGACTTCCAGGTGGTCTGGGAGTAGGGAGACCCTGTCAAAAAAAAAAAAAAAAGGAACAACTCTCCCTCCCCCATCAGTGATCAGTCACCAGTTCTTCAGACTGGGCTGGGGCTTCTTACCCACTTCATCTCTTCTGTGCTAGGTTTTTGGTCCAGTCTGAACGTGCATGGATCTGGGGCATGCTGTCACGGCTGCCGTAATGTCTTATGAATAACTTCCCAGCTGTCTGGAAAACTATTTCCTTGTGGTCTTCCACCACCCTGGCTCTTACATCTTTCTGCCCCCTCATCTTTAATGGTTCCTGAGCCTTACGTGGCAAAGATTTGATATAGGTGTCCTTTCCAGGGTCCTTCACTCTAGAGGCTCTTATTTTCTACCTTTGGCTGGTTGTGCATTTCTGGGTTGATCACCATCTGTTACGTGAGGAAACTTCACTGGGGAGAGTTGAGATGCATGAATATTCTCTCTGCTTCCTGTTCCATTATGTTCTGTTACCTTAGGTGTAGAGGTTGCGTTGTAGATGTGTCACTTAGGGCTTGGCTTCTCATAGACAATTTTATTCTTTGATTTTGACCAGTTATGGAACTTTGTAATCATCTCTATCTTTTGCAAGAAGCTTTTTTGATAAGTGATGAGAAGTCCACTTGTCTGTAAATATAAGGATAGATATTTGGAATGCAGTAAGAAATGACACTGGTCCAGGGAAGTGACAAAAGTGGGTTTTTCTCTAGGATCTGTAACCTCTACAGCCATGTATATTTGGCTATGTTTACAGTGCCACTTATGAGTTCTTCCCCAATGAGAGGGCCTGAAGTCTAATTAGACAGCTGTTGATTAGCCCCGAAATAAAAGTGCCACTACTACTGCACCAATAGAGATAGTATGCTGGGCCAGTCATTTTCTGTTTGTTAGGCTTTACAGTCAGGTAGGACCATTGAATTGTTTCTTCCCTTGGCAGCTTACACATCCTCTGATACTATGAGTGCTAGTCTTCAGAGAGGAGGCTTCCAAGCCAGCTCCAGCTCCATTGCTCCAAGTCCTGTGTCCAAAGAACATCTTACCTCCAGCAATAGGATCTCACCTTCAAGTTCTGGGAGGCAATCAAGGGCTGTGGCAATAGCCTATATTTTTGGAATCTCTTTGACTACCCTAATCGAAGGAAGGTTTCTCCTGCCTGGCACTGTGGGGTGGGGAGGGGAAGCTTATATAGCCTTCAGTTATACACGTGCACTCATACATATTTTGTACATGTATTTTTTTGATAGACCTTTGAACTAATACATTTCCATCTGGTTTTTCGCACCTAAGTCTCTCTCTCTCTCTCTCTCTCTCTCTCTCTCTCTCTCTCTTTCTCTCTTTCCCTCTCCCTCTCCCTCTCCCCTTCTACAACCTTCTCTATCTCTTCCCAGTTAAAAGTACACTCATTTCCCCCCATTTCTCCCTTGATGGCGCCCATCTCCTGCATCCCCCTCTCTGAAGCTCTTCTTCTCCTTGACCCTCCCCCATGGTTCCTTTTCATTTCCTGGCTCCTGGTTACATCAGGATATATACTCAGATCTAAGGATTTCTAGCTAAGATTTGTTTCTCTGAGTCTATGCCACTTCAGTTAGTGTAACAGCTTCCAGTTCCACCCATTTATCTGGATATTTCATTTTAATTTACCTCTAAGAGAAACTATGATTCTAGGTGTCCTAGTTTGTCTTCCATTGCTGTGACAAAACACTCTGACCGACACCAACTTGGGGAGGAAAGGTTTTATTCATCTTACATCTCCTGAGTCACAGTTCATCACTTAGGGAGCCCAAGGCCAGGAACTCTGGGTAGGAACCTGGAGGCAGGAACTGAAGCACAGGCCATGGAGGAGTTCCGTTCACTGGCTTGCTCTCTGGCTCATGCCCAGCCCACCTTCTTATACAGTACACAACAACCTGCCCAGAGTGGCACCACTTTTGTGGGCTGGGCCCTCCCACACTGCTTGACCATCGAGAAAATAATCCACAGATGTGTCCACAGGCCAATCCAATGGAGCCAATTCCCCAACTGAGCTCCCTCAACCCAGGTGTGTCAAGTTGACACTAAAGCTATCCAGCACACTAGGGTAGCCAAGATTGAGAACCTCTTTAGATAAACCACTGGCCCCATCCGGAATGACTTAAGGGCTCAGATAGATACCTTGCATGACTTGGGACCCCTTAGGGAGTGGTGTGTGATAGCTCAAAATTTGTTCATGGATCTCTGACCCTGCTCTGGCTGCAGTCAGGCCCCAAAAGGAGCCCTGGGTGGCAGCCTTGGGTGGTTCTCTCGGGGTCTGCCCCCCATCCGTTCATGGCAAGCTCGATGAGCTTGCTTCCCTTCCACCTGTCTCCGTACCTTGCTCCATCCAGTTCCGTATCTGGCATCCTTCTGGGCCGAGCACCACTCAGGGCCTCTCCCCCATTCTCCGCCTTCCCTCTGGAACTGAGTCAAAGCTTGCCTCAGAGCTCCCAGGGCCCCAAGACTTGGCAGCACACTCCACCACCTTCTCAAGATGTCAGTCATTGGTTTCTCCAGCCCTTTGCTCTAAACCAAAATTAAAAACCAAGAGTAGCAGCAGCAACCAAAGCTAGGTCTGCTTTTACTCTTACTACCAAGCACACGGAAACATCAGTGATTATCTCCTAACTGCCTGCTATAAAACTGTGGCTTTAAGGTGGGTAATACACGTATGAAATGGCATGTTCCCAGGCAATGTTTAATAGCACTGGCAGATGGAAAATAAAATGCCTTTTTTCCTCTAATCGCTAAGCAGCCAAGATTTGAGAGAGTCCTTCTTAGAAGAGCCACGTGCAGAATGTTTTCCAGAACCATCAAACCAAACATCTTTCTAATCATGAGATTAATGCTGGGCCTTTCCAGTTTCCGCCACTTCTTTCTTTGAACGTGACCCTGCCCCACCCCTCCGCAGAAATACAGTATACAAGGAAGGGGTAACCCCTTCCTTGGGGTATACTGCTTATTTCTGTAATGATTCCCTTCTGTACAGCACTCCTAGGCTGCGGCAGGAATGCTGAGAAGCTTACATACACCCACACCCCCTGTAAGTTAGACAAGAATCCTGACTTAATCAGGCAACATACATGTCTTTCTGCAACTAGCACAACCACAAGGGGCAGGACTGGTGAAATCTGTCTCAGTGATGCTGCCCCATAGCCCCAAAGGGAGTGGGGGGGGGGATAAACACCTACGGTGGCACTGATCATAAGAGCAGGAGTCTGGCAATATCTACAGAAAGCCCTTCATATGTAAACACTTGGGATTTTCCTTGGACCAGACAGCTTGCCCTAATAATCTGCATATATCTGAGTGAACATTTCCTAACATTAGGCATTCCTGGTGGTTCATCCAAACTAAATATCATCAAGACCTTGAGACAAAAACATCACTGCCTTAAAAAATAACTTACGGGGGCTGGAGAGATGGCCTAGCGGTTAAGAGCGCCGACTGCTCTTACAGAGGACCCGGGTTCGATCCCCAGCACCCACATGGCGGCCGAGAACCGTCTGAGACTCCAATTCCAGGAGAACTCCAGCTCCAGGGGAATCCGAGACCCTCTTCTGACCTCCGCGGCATTGCACGACACGGGTGCACAGACCTGCATGCAGACAGTACATTCATACACATACAGAAATAAATGAAATAAAAAATAAATAAATAAATAACTTACCCTTCAGTTCCCCAGCAACACTTGAAAGACCATTTCCTTGCTTTTAGTATCCCCATATAGGTGCTAAAAAGAATTGAAGACCACAGGGTGGAAAGCGAGTGCACCACCACCACCACCACACACACACATACACACACACACACACACACACACACACACACACACACACACACATCTCCCAGGGGCACCATGCTCACAGGCCCCTGGGCAGCCTTGCCAAGAGGAGCTCCTACACAAATGCCTCCATGGGCATGTATATCAACTCATGCTTTGCCCAGATATATCATAGAGTTTGGGCTCTGCCTTTAAAATTTTTAATAAATCTTGTAGAAAGTATCCTATATGTAGGGAAATACATATAAATTCAATAGAGAGCTGCTTCACTGTTTTATTTAATGGCTGTTAAAAATTGTTGGGTAATTGAACCATCATGTGTTTATATGTGTGGATGAGTTTTTTTAATTTTATTATTTATTTTTTTACGTGTATGAATGTACGGTCTGCATGTAGGTTTGTGCACCTGTGTTGTGCAATGCCGCAGAGGTCAGAAGAAGGTGTCGGATTCCTCTGGAACTGGAGTTAAAGATGGTTCTCAGCCACCATGTGGGTGCTGGGGATCGAATCCCGGTCCTCTGCAAGAGCAGTCAGCGCTTTTAACCGCTAGACCATCTCTCCAGCCCCATGGATGAGATTTTTAACAGCATTAATTTTCAGAGCATAAAAATCAATTAACTTTAAAGTTAAATAGTATTTGCGCATTTTTTACTCGACTGATTCTTCCCAGGATCTTGCACCAACAGATGTTCACCAACAACAGAAGGGCCTCCTTCCTACTTTCTGTGGATTCTATGTGTAGTGACTGCCAACATTTCTTAAGAATAGCCTTTCATTTATTTGGTAAGCTGATGCATCAGCATCCAATTAACATGTGTTCTATGATAAATACAGTGACTAAATTCTGGGCTCTGAAGTGAAACAGGGCAGCGTCTCCTGGATTCAGGAGCCTACAGACACCCATGGCTACAGCAAGGGTGAGCTCAGACGGTACAGGTTCATTCTCACAGGTGCCCGTCAGGAGCTTCCTGGAAGAGCGAGCATGGAGTGAGCAGACAAGGGAACCGGGGGGAGCTTAACAAGAGACGGTCAACTAATGAGGAATGGGAAAGAAAAACTGTAAGTTGTAGAAGTGAAGAAGAAGAAGAAAATGGAGTCACAAGAACAGCCATGCCACAGAGTGTTTGCCAGCAGGCTAGGGACAAGGCAGACTATTTTTTTTATTATTTTTTTTATGTGTATGAGTATACTGTCCACATGTTGGTTGGTGCACCTATGTCATGCAATATTGCAGAGGTCAGAAGAGGGCGTCGGATTCCCCTGGAACTGGAGTTAAAGATGGTTCTTAACCACCATGTGGATGCTGGGAATCGAACCCGGGTCCTCTGCAAGAGCAGTCAGCGCTCTTAACCGCTAGGCCATCTCTCCAGCCCCTGATCTCTGGGCTTTTGTTAAACTGGGATTACAGTTGTCTCAACTTGGGCCTGCAACATCCTGCCAAGGTCACATGAATGACACAGTTTAAGAAGGAAGGAACAGCTTCATGAATGGGAGCCACTGTTACGGACTCCACATCAAAATGCCAAGAAAATGGCCGCCTGATCCAGATGGAGAGCTCAAATGGGAACTTCTACAGAAATGTGGAAAAATTAGAAAACAATAGGTCAGATTCAGGCAAGAGTGTAATCACGCATCATCTCTCCTTTATCCTGAAAAGTTGGGACATTTGGCAAAGAGGCCAACACTGGAACACTTTGTTGAACAAAGATGGCAGCACTGTTTACTGTGCTTTAACCACAGCTAGTTCCACAGCATGGTCCTGTTGTCTTAGCCTAATTCCCTCATTCCTCTAACATGTGTGGTACCTATGAATATATGGAACTTGTTTTCATGGTTCAGAAGAAAGAATTCATTGTAAGGTAGATAACATTTCATAGGGAGGTGGACCTTTTTATGGTCACTAAGATCAAGCTCTATTTTTGGTGGGAAGGAGAAAATTCTCTGGACAAATGGGATCAGAGGCACAGAAGAAGTGTGTGTATCCAGAATATAACAGGGAAACCTCTACACTGAACTGGGGCTCCACATTGAGAAGTAGAGGAAAAAGTTGGAATCCATCTAAGAAAGAATGTAGATCCCCAGACGAGTTGATGCGAGCATGAGATCGGGAGAGTCGAGGAAGTCCAGAGTTGCAGGAAGATTCCTTAAGTCACATGTGAGAATGGGGAGAGAAGATAGGTGAGAAGCAGAAATCCTGGTCTACAGGTCGGTACAGAAATACAGAACTGAGGGTTGGTGGGTCCGGCAGGACTGGAGGCAGCAGGGGTCTGAAACAAGTTCTGAAGAGATGTCGGGAGGGAAGAAACTCCAGGCCTGGTGGCCAGCGGATCTGTAGACTTGATTTCAGGAAAGAGTCTCACTCAGGCCTTTTTCTTCTAGGAAAAAGATGTGACTCCAGATAAAAACCTCCTGGGCAAGGTACGAGATGCTGCCTTGTGGCTGGAGACCTTGTCAGATGCCAGGCCTGCCAAGCCTTCCCACTCCACCACCTCCTCTATTGCTGACTTCTTCCTTGCCCTGACCATCTGCAACTCTGTCATGGTGTCCACAACCACTGAGCCCAGACGGAGGGTGAGGACTAATGTTGGTTTGGGATGGAGGGGAGAAGAGATACGAGAGCACAATGCATATAGGCAGTGGGGAAAACCCTGATCAGAGACATGACCCTCTGGTACTAAACAGCACAGCAGCCTGTGAACCCTGGACCAGGCATCTGATCCTTCCTAGGTCTGTTTCCTTATTTTTAAATTAAGTGGGAAAAGTTATATACACATGAGCTGTTTGTGGAACTTTCAACCTTTGCTTATATGCCTGAGGGCCAGATATAGAGTCAGTGTTCACTGAGCATTTAGCTCTGGGCCAGGCCACATGTGAAACACTTTGCCTACATTATCATTTAAGCCTCACAAGCCCCAAACTCTATGAGGTATGTTTAGGGATTTAACAAGTGATAGCATGAGTAACTTAAGGAGGTAGGGCTAATATTGATCCATGGAAGAACTGTGTTTGACTCTGTTACAGTCCCGATAATATCATATTATACTGGTATCTTTTATGTGGGGGCTGAAAACAATTAGCAGTTCATCATGTTATTTCCGTGGAAAGAATGCAAATAGTAGATTGTCTATATAAAGTTATACTTTAAAATCTGCTAAGGATAGACTTGTCTTCATTTATCCACAGATTCAGCCATAGTCACTGATAAGAATAATTCACTGGTACAACTTATGACTATAAAATCATTAAAACAGGGTTCATTAGACACAACCTCCCCTCATTATACCCAGATTTCAAACGACCCAGAAAAGTCACATTAGCTACAGAAAAGAACCAAATGATCAAAAGTTTTCAGTGACATTCAGGAAGCAGGAACATTATCTGAGAACGTAGCTCTGTTTTTGAGAAGAGAACAAGTGCTATTTTAGAAAAGCTCATATCCAACTCTCAGATGTCACCTTAATGAGATGTCTTAGATTGGCAGATAGTTCAGAACCAATGTCTGGGCCCAGACAGAGCTGAGTCCCAGCTCTGCCAACACCCTGGGTTGTCACGGTCAATTTATTCAATGTCTGGGTACCTTGGCTTCCTCATCCATACTGATGGGTGCCTGTCGATGTTCAGGGAAGATTAGACGAGACACTTCACATGTATAATAAGCTGTCAGAAACTGTGAAGTCTAGAGTGTCTGAATTGCATCTCCTTATGTTTCTCTTGACCATGATCAGAGTGGGTTGCTCAAAAATTAGAGGAATGGGAGCCCTGTCCATACCTAGAATGCCAGGCCTAGGAGGAGCCATCTGAGCCAACTCTCCCGTTTTATGGGCAAGCAAACTGACATCCCCAGAACACACGGATCTTGTCTGTGAACACAAAAGGCCCAAATCGCAGCATTGCCTTCATATTCTGCATAAGATAGCTTGATTCTGCCCAGCTTGGAGTAACGTTGTACTCTACCCATTTGATCACAGGTTACCACTCCTCCCTCCAGCAAGGCTCTGGGGACGTCCTTGGAGAAGATTCAGCAGCTCTTCCAGAGACTGAAACTCTTGAGCTTCAGCCAGTCCTTTTCATCCACAGCCCCTTCTGACGCAGATCTAGGGGAGAGTTTGGGGCCCAACTTGGCCACCACGGACTCAGATGAGAAAGACGATACATCTGTGTGCAGCGGAGACTGCTCTACCGATGGCGGCTACAGGAGCAGCACCTGGGAACAGGGTGACATCCTGGGGTCTGGGTCAGGGGCTTCCTTGGAAGAGGGTCTGGAGACCCCAGCTCTCAATCTGGATGGACCCGAGCTCTGCTATGAGGCTGAGAGCCCAGATGAGGCAGCTCTGGTGCATGCTGCCCATGCCTACAGCTTCACTCTGGTGTCCCGGACTCCTGAGCAAGTGACCGTGCGCCTGCCCCAGGGCACCTGTCTCACCTTTGACCTCCTCTTCACCCTGGGCTTTGACTCTGTCCGGAAGAGAATGTCAGTCGTAGTGAGGCACCCACAGACAGGTGAGATTGTCGTCTACACCAAGGGTGCTGACTCGGTCATCATGGACCTGCTGGAAGATCCAACCTGTGGTGAGTTCACCTTCACAACCCCCAGGACCAGAGGCAGCAGTTCCCAACTGGATCCTAGGCCTCTGAGATCTCAAAGCAAGGTTGTTAAAACAACACTGAATTTTAAATTGCCTTGCCACCGAGAACCACAGTGCACAATGGCATGTTGAAGACTCTTCAAAATCTTCTAGATGAGAACCCTTTTAAATTTTACTTAACTGAGTTGTTCACACTCATTTTAACATGAATTATCCATGTGAAATTTTCTCTATACGAGAACATCCATTAACCGTAGCCAGCCGAACACCATGGTCCTCTCCGTGTCAGAGAGAGGCCAACTCTCTGAGGGAAAGTAATGTAGGAGAGACCTCACAGCAAATTAGCATTGAACCTCAGCCCCAAATTTCCTGAATCCTGTTCATCCTCTCGTCCTCCTCCTAGACTCTTGTGCTGGGCTCTGTTCGCTCTGGAATACCTCAAGCCGCCCTCTGTCATCATTTTCCCAGCCTCCCCCAAATAGATTTGCATAAACTTGCTTAGAGCCAGAAAAACGTTCCAAAGTCCCTACATATCAGTGTCCAATTTTGGAGCAGCATGAATTAGTGTGCTGTGGTGTCCTGATTGCTAACAAGGAGAAGACAGTTATGAGGCTATGATTCTCCCAGGATAGCAGATCCCAGCCAAGCTTCAGAATTGCCCAGGCAGCCCTGTACCTCCTGGAACAGAGCCAAGAGGTTCATGAGAACTGATGAATGTTTCAAATGAGAAAGGAGCTAATTAGTTCTCTTCATCCCTAGACTCTGGCAGACAAGTGAATTCAGTGTTTCTGAGTCGAGAAAGCCACAGTGCTGTCTCTGGGCAACAACCATCCATGTTGCCCTGGAGATGTTTGTTTACTCTTTCTTCACCTGATGGCAAAATGGATTGGAGATAGTTCCAATAGAAAGCACGTAATGTTACTGCAATAAGTTAGAAACAAAACTTTGAGCAGGATGGCAGGGAAAAGAACCTCAAGGTTAGTATATTTACAGGGTTTGAATATTCAGTTTGTCCCTGAGGTTCCTGGAAAAAAAAAAAAAAAAAAAAAAAAAAGATAAATCCACAGTTATGTCTAGCCATCTCAATGCTCCTTTCAGTAATTGATGGATAAGTAAACAGACCTCAGACTGAATTCACACTCCTTTGTTTTCATGCAACCAGGAAACACAAAAAGCATCTAACAATTTCAGCACATGAAAGACTGCGGCAGTTCAGAACGTGCTCACTCAACAGTAAAGTTACAATCCAATTGTAGATAAAAGTCTGATCCTCAAGACAGTTGGAATTAAATAACAAACTTCCAGGATAACCTGTGTGTCAAATGAGAAATCACAAAGGAAGTTGTAAGTACTTTGAAATGAATGAAAATGAACATCAGTGAGTCAAAATTTGTGGGTGGCAGTAGTACATACAGAGAAATTTATATCTTTAGTTACATTAAAAATAAAGGTGGGGGCTGGAGAGATGGCCTAGCGGTTAAGAGCACCGACAGTTTTTTTTTTTTAAACTGCGCACTTGCGAGCTCTTGGATTTATGCTTTTTTTTTTTTTTTCTTCAGGTTGCCAGGAACCTCAGGGACAAACTGAATATTCAAACCCTGTAAATATACTAACCTTGAGGTTCTTTTCCCTGCCATCCTGCTCAAAGTTTTGTTTCTAACTTATTGCAGTAACATTACGTGCTTTCTATTGGAACTATCTCCAATCCATTTTGCCATCAGGTGAAGAAAGAGTAAACAAACATCTCCAGGGCAACATGGATGGTTGTTGCCCAGAGACAGCACTGTGGCTTTCTCGACTCAGAAACACTGAATTCACTTGTCTGCCAGAGTCTAGGGATGAAGAGAACTAATTAGCTCCTTTCTCATTTGAAACATTCATCAGTTCTCATGAACCTCTTGGCTCTGTTCCAGGAGGTACAGGGCTGCCTGGGCAATTCTGAAGCTTGGCTGGGATCTGCTATCCTGGGAGAATCATAGCCTCATAACTGTCTTCTCCTTGTTAGCAATCAGGACACCACAGCACACTAATTCATGCTGCTCCAAAATTGGACACTGATATGTAGGGACTTTGGAACGTTTTTCTGGCTCTAAGCAAGTTTATGCAAATCTATTTGGGGGAGGCTGGGAAAATGATGACAGAGGGCGGCTTGAGGTATTCCAGAGCGAACAGAGCCCAGCACAAGAGTTCGGAGGAGGACGAGAGGATGAAACAGGATTCAGGAAATTTGGGGCTGAGGTTCAATGCTAATTTGCTGTGAGGTCTCTCCTACATTACTTTCCCTCAGAGAGTTGGCCTCTCTCTGACACGGAGAGGACCATGGTGTTCGGCTGGCTACGGTTAATGGATGTTCTCGTATAGAGAAAATTTCACATGGATAATTCATGTTTAAAATGAGGTGAACAACGCAGTTAAGTAAAATTTAAAAGGGTTCTCATCTAGAAGATTTTGAAGAGTCTTCAACATGCCATTGTGCACTGTGGTTCTCGGTGGCAAGGCAATTTAAAATTCAGTGTTGTTTTTAACAACCTTGCTTTGGAGACTCACTCCAGAGGCCTAGGATCCAGTTTGGGAACTGCTGCCTCTGGTCCTGGGGGTTGTGAAGGTGAACTCACCACAGGTTGGATCTTCCAGCAGGTCCATGATGACCGAGTCAGCACCCTTGGTGTAGACGACAATCTCACCTGTCTGTGGGTGCCTCACTACGACTGACATTCTCTTCCGGACAGAGTCAAAGCCCAGGGTGAAGAGGAGGTCAAAGGTGAGACAGGTGCCCTGGGGCAGGCGCACGGTCACTTGCTCAGGAGTCCGGGACACCAGAGTGAAGCTGTAGGCATGGGCAGCATGCACCAGAGCTGCCTCATCTGGGCTCTCAGCCTCATAGCAGAGCTCGGGTCCATCCAGATTGAGAGCTGGGGTCTCCAGACCCTCTTCCAAGGAAGCCCCTGACCCAGACCCCAGGATGTCACCCTGTTCCCAGGTGCTGCTCCTGTAGCCGCCATCGGTAGAGCAGTCTCCGCTGCACACAGATGTATCGTCTTTCTCATCTGAGTCCGTGGTGGCCAAGTTGGGCCCCAAACTCTCCCCTAGATCTGCGTCAGAAGGGGCTGTGGATGAAAAGGACTGGCTGAAGCTCAAGAGTTTCAGTGCTCGGAAAGCTGCTGAATCTTCTCCAAGGACGTCCCCAGAGCCTTGCTGGAGGGAGGAGTGGTAACCTGTGATCAAATGGGTAGAGTACAACGTTACTCCAAGCTGGGCAGAATCAAGCTATCTTATGCAGAATATGAAGGCAATGCTGCGATTTGGGCCTTTTGTGTTCACAGACAAGATCCGTGTGTTCTGGGGATGTCAGTTTGCTTGCCCATAAAACGGGAGAGTTGGCTCAGATGGCTCCTCCTAGGCCTGGCATTCTAGGTATGGACAGGGCTCCCATTCCTCTAATTTTTGAGCAACCCACTCTGATCATGGTCAAGAGAAACATAAGGAGATGCAATTCAGACACTCTAGACTTCACAGTTTCTGACAGCTTATTATACATGTGAAGTGTCTCGTCTAATCTTCCCTGAACATCGACAGGCACCCATCAGTATGGATGAGGAAGCCAAGGTACCCAGACATTGAATAAATTGACCGTGACAACCCAGGGTGTTGGCAGAGCTGGGACTCAGCTCTGTCTGGGCCCAGACATTGGTTCTGAACTATCTGCCAATCTAAGACATCTCATTAAGGTGACATCTGAGAGTTGGATATGAGCTTTTCTAAAATAGCACTTGTTCTCTTCTCAAAAACAGAGCCTACGTTCTCAGATAATGTTTCCTGCTTCCCTGAATGGCACTACTGAAAAACTTGTTGATCATTTGGTTTCTTTTTCCTGTAGCTAATGTGACTTTTCTGGGTCGTTTGAAATCTGGGTATAATGAGGGGAGGTTGTGTCTAATGAACCCTGTTTTAAAAATGATTTTTATAGTCATAAGTTTTGTACCAGTGAATTATTCTTATCAGTGACTATGGCTGAATCTGTGGATAAATGAAGACAAGTCTATCCTTAGCAGATTTTAAAGTATAACTTTATATAGACAATCTACTATTTGCATTCTTTCCACGGAAATAACATGATGAACTGCTAATTGTTTTCNCTCACAAAAGGCAGTTAAAAAAAAAAAAAACATGGCAAATAGTGTTCAATAAGGCATTGCATAAGTGAGGACTATGCCCAAAGCACTTGAATAATGAGCAAAAATATTTGAAAGGATTTTTATATTGTACATAATAGCCTTATTAGGCTTCCTTGTATTTATCTCACTATTCGGAATTTTATTTTTAGCTTCGCCTTGCATGAAGGGATGAGTGAGGTGTTCAGATTCTGCTGATCTCTCAAAAACCTCGATCTAGCCTGGTACAGAATTCTAAAGTTTCCCCAGCTCAGATTTGCAGAGCACTGTAGGGTATGAGTGATGCCTGTGACAGCTTAGATTAAGGACAAAACAGGGTCATTGGTCCTGCCCCTCCCCAGTCATCCCAGCCTTAAAGCATTCTTACTCTCTGGTAGAAAAAAGCATTAGGATTTCAAGAAAAGACAAATGGCTTCTGAAAGAAATACATTGTGTAGAATTTTATCAGAGGGGATTTGGAGCAAGGCATTAAAGTATTTTTCACACTAGAGATACAAGAAATGCAAAAACTATTTTTCTAACATCATCTCTTGTATGGAAAGAAAGGCTAACTCAGCAAACCCAATGTGGTGAAGTCTGCTAATGAGATCCAGGCTTTATGCTGTCTTGGGACTGAACTTGACAAGAACTGAAGTAGCTGACAGAGAGGATGATGAGTAGTCTAAATTTTAGAGAACAGTTTCCAAAGTCAGTTGGCTATCTATGCTAAGCCGGCTACAGAGAACATACATTAGGCAACAAGGAAAACTAAAATTCCTAGGACCTGACCCTCAACCTGAGATATCTTTTTTCTTAACATTCCAGGCAATTCTGTTATAAATAAATGTTTTTTTTAACAATTTCTTAGATCACTTGCCTTTCTTAAATAGTGTCTTTCAGCCAGGCTTTTGAAGAAAAGCTGTTGAGAGCAGACAGTTTAAAGACTCACAGTTACCATGCTCTAAGGCAGCCTGACATGACAGGGCCTCTTTCTCTTCATGCTCCTCGGGAGGGCTAGAAGCGGATTCTTCCTTTAGAGCAATTGTAATTACCTGGGATGATTTCGAGGTGTTGAGGACAAGGCACCCTAAGTGTTTGCATATAGCCTCATGGGAAACAATGACTATTTATTTGACAGTGGCTGATATTGATGTGGAAAAGAAGCTGAAGAAAATCCGAGCCCGAACCCAAAAACATCTGGATTTGTATGCAAGAGATGGGCTAAGAACCCTGTGCATTGCCAAGAAGGTGAGGGCAGATCCCTGTGGGCAGGCTTCTGGTGTTAGCAAGAAGCTGAATGGCCCTCAGCCTGTGTGTATGTGTGTGTGTGCGTGTGTGTGTGTGTGTGTGTATGTGTGTGTGTGTATGTGTGTGTACATACACACATGGAAGCCAAAAACTGATATCAAGTGTCTTCTTCAATCACTATCCATCATATTCTTTTTTTTTCTTTGTTTATTTTTTAAGGTATTCTACAATATAAGAGCACAGTTGTTTTCAGATCACATTGACGTTGCTCAGTTTGCCATACAATTAGGTAATTGATGTTAGCATCCACAGATGAGGGATACCATTCATCATTTGTTTTTCTGGGGCTGTGTTACTTCACTTAACATAATATCTTCTAGCTCCATCCATTTACCTGCAAAGTTCATTGATGTCATCTTTCTTTACTGCTGCATAGAACTCCATTGTGTAGATGTACCACATTTTCTCTATCCACTCGTCAGTTGAGGGGCACTTGGGTTGGTTCCAACTCCTTGTTATTGTGAAGAGAGCTGCAATAAACATGGCTGTGCATGTATCTCTGCGGTAAGATGAGTCTTCTGGGTACATATCCAGGAGTGGTATGGCTGGGTCAGGTGGCAAGTTCATTCCAAGTCTTCCAAGGGTTCTCCAAACTGCTTTCCATAGTGGCCGTACCAGTTTACATTCCCACCAGCAGTGGATGAGTGTTCCCCTTTCCCCACAACCTCTCCATCATTTATTTTCTTGATCCTAGCCAGTCTTATTGGAGTAAGATGATATCTTAAAGTGGTTTTAATTTGCATTTACTTAATTATTAGTGACGTTGAACACTTTTTAAGATGTTTCTGAGCCATCTCTAATTCCTCACTTGTGAAGTCTCTGTTCAGCTCTTTGCTCCATCTTTTGAGTGGGTCATTTGTTTTCTTTCTTTGTTTTTTGAGTAGTTTATATATTCTGGAAATCAATGCTTTGTCAGATATATCTACAGTGAAGGTTTCCTCCCACTCTGTGGGATTTCTCTTCACTTCCTTGATTGTTTCTTTTGATGTACAGAAGCTTTTGAGTTTAATGAGGTCCCATTTGTCAATTGTCAACCTTAATTCTTTCACAGCTGCTATCTGATTTAGGAAATCTTTTCCTACACCTATGTCTTGTAGTCTGCTGCCAACTTTACCTTCTATCGCCTTCAGAGTTTGGGGTTTCACGTTGAGGTCTTTGATCCATCTGGAGTTGACTTTTGTACAGGGCAAGAGGTAGGGGTTTAATTTCATTCTTCTACAAGTGGTGATCCAGTTTTGCCAACACCACTTGCTGAAGATGCTGTCTTTCCTCCATTGTGTCTTCTTGGCCCCCTTGTCAAATATGAGGTGGCCGAAATATGTCCATCATATTCTTTTAAGACAGAGTCTCTCACTGAACCTGTCACTTGCCAATTTGGGTAGACTGAATAGCCAGCAAACCCCAGGGATCCTCTGGTCTCTACCTCCCCAGTGATGGCACGATGCCCATTTTTCTCCCATGAGTTCTAGGGGACCAAATTCAGGTCCTCGTGATTGCAAAGCCAAAGCTCTCTTCCCAGCCCTGATCTTCTTCCTTCAGAAAAGACCCCTAGTTATTTTCAAGACTATTCTTTGTTCTTGGGGACTTATCCTGGGGTCTCCCACATGTCGAGCAAGCACTCTACCACTGAGCTATATCCCCAGGATTTACTTTTTTTTCTTAATAACTTTTTGAGACAGGATCTCACTAAGTTGCCCAGGGTATCCTGGAACTAGCTATATATCCCAGGCAAGCCTTGAATGTCGTCCTCCTGCCTCAACTTCCTGAGAATCTAGATTGTAGGCCTGCACCACCATACCTGGCTAAGTTTAGTTATTCTCACTCAGGGCCAAAAATCTATGATTCTGACAATTTTGTTGACACAGAAATCTGAATGGGAAAATTGTGTATCTCTGGCTTTACCATTCTCTATTGTGTGTGTAAATGGGCCACCTATAACTGATAAACTAATTTTAATGTTATAATTGTTTTCAAGGTAGATTTCTAATGTGTGAGTTGTTTGTCTAAATTGAAATTTGGAAACTTTTTATGTGTTCACATGAAAATCTAGGTTTCTAGCTTCTCTTGAAAATGTGGGTCTCAATTGACTGGCAGCTGTCAGCATTACTGACTGTGGAGAGGCCAATTGCTATGAGGAGAAATATAGCGATATGTTCAGCCATGCCCTGCTCTCACCCAGGCTCCCTATTACTGCCTATTGATTTGCACTTTCCCAGATATGATCATGTAGATTGCCTGCCTCATTTTCTCCGATAATTGACCTTGCAGCCCATGCAAGAGAGGCAAACAAGAAGGGACATCAGACAACCTCTATAATATCTACTTAGAGTGCTGTACAGCATAGAGACTAACTGGCTTTAAAACCATGTCTGTCTGGGTACAAGTCCCAATCTCATCACCCATATTGGTTACTTTTCTGTTACTGTGATCAAATACCACAAACACAGCAACCTATAGAAGGAAGGGTTTATTTGGGTTTATAGTTCCAGAGGTGCCGGAGTCCAACGTGGTGGGAAGACATGGTAGCAGAGAGATAGATGGAGCAGAAAGCTAAATGCTCACGTCTTCAAGCACTTGCAGGAAGCAGAGAGAGAATGAGCTGGAAATGGGGCAAGGCTATGAACTCTCCAAATATGCCTCCAGTGATATGTGTCCTCCAGCAAGGCCACACTGCCTAACCCTCCACAAACACTACCACCAACTGGGACCATTTACTGAGTCTGCAAATATTTGAGCCCACAGGGAATATTTGTCATTCAAACCACCACACCACCTTTTGATGTGAGTTGCTTTGCCTAAGTTTTATCTGTGACCACATATTAATCCCAGTGCACACAGTTGTAGAGATTAATAAAGGCATCACATAGATACAGAGCCTATGATAGCAACAAGTGCTTCTTCTCTGTGAATTATAATTATACCCTTAACAGTGTCTATTTCCTATCCATCTCTATTTTTTTTAATTTTAACAATTTATTATATTAGAACTTGTTTTATTTGTAGAATTTTTCATAATATTATAAAGCAAAGATTGATGGAACAGAAATCACACGGTGATGACCATTAGGAATAATTCCTGGAATGTCCAAATGCTAATGAGATCAATTGGCAGGAGGTAGGCTCAGGATGCCGTTGGTTGTCAGGAGAATCAATCATGTGATTCAGGGGAATATAGCTCAGTTGGTAAAAAGTTAGTGTACTCAAATATTGGGTACTTATTTTCAAAACTAGCTCAAGTTTCTTCCTAGCAAGACAATAGAACAACTCATGCAATGTCATGTACTTACATTCTAGGAAGATAGTGACAAATTGTTCATAGCAAGAGTACAAAATTAAAACCAGCATTTTGGGGAGCATGCCACACCTGCCTGTAGTCTCAGAATTTGGGGAGTGGAGACAGGGGGACCAGGCATCAGAGAGACGTCTTGTCTCACAAAACAAAACCAAGATGGGTGTAGACACACATAGATTTAATCCCTGCATCTAAGAGGCAAAGGCAGGCAGATTTCTGAGTTTGAGGCCATCTTTGGCTACAGTATAGTGAGACCTGTCTTTAAAAAATTGAGATTCCATCTCTATTTTATCCACTCTTGCTGGCTATACATTTCTTCCATGCCCCCTTTGTTTGACCCATAGGGACATGTAGGGGGACTTGAGGAATATCTGGTACTTGCATAAAAGAACCATCCATTTCTTTTTTAAAGTTTTTTCTTTTCGGGGCTGGAGAGATGGCCTAGCTGTTAAGAGCGCCGACCACTCTTACAGAGGACCCGGGTTCGATCCCCAGCACCCACATGGTGGCTGAGAACTGTCTGAAACTCCAATTCCAGGAGAACACCAGTTCCAGGGGAATCCGATGCCCTGTTCTGACCTCTGCAGCATTGCACGACACGGGTGCACAGACCTGCATGCAGACAGTACATTCATACACATACAGAAATAAATTTTTTTAAAAAAGTTTTTTCTTTTCTTTATTTTTATTTCATGTGTAATGTCTGCATATGTTTAAGTGCACCCATGTCGTGCAATGCCTGAGGAGGACAGAAGAGGGTGTTAGAGACTCTGGATATGGAGTTACAGACAGTTGTCAGCTGCCATGTGGGTGCTGGGATTTGAACGTGGGTCTTCTGTAAGAACAACCAGTGCTCTTAACCACTGAGACGTTTCTCCAGCCCCCAGGAACCATTCATTTCTAAAAGTGAACAGATGCAAACAGTGTCAACAGAACAGTCTAACATGCCATGGGACTCCAAAGGAGGAAGAAACGGCATCTCTACATGTTGGACACCGTGCTTGATGGAGCGGCCTGGCTGCCGTGAAGAACACAGCTGTCGCCTTCCTTTCCAGTCCCATTTCTGTCCCCACTCCACGTTGCTCTCAAACCTTCCATCAACTGATGCATTTGGGGGACAGGAAGAAGGTCAAATTCATTGCTGTTTCACAGATGTTTGCACTTGTTCTTCCCCATGACTCATTGGCTCTGATCTTGAACATTACCTTTCTTTGTTTTTATTTATTTTTGTATGTGTATGAATGTACTGTCTGCATGTAGGTTTGTGCACCCATGTGGTGGAATGCCGCGGAGATCAGAAGAGGGTCTCGGATTCCCCTGGAACTGGAGTTAAAGACGGTTCTTCGCCACCATGTGGGTGCTGGGTATTGAACCCGGGTCCTCTACAAGAGCAGTCAGTGCTCTTAACCACTAGGCTATCTCTCCAGCCCTGAAAATTACCTTTCAATGAGACTTCGACATCTAATAGAAAGCAAGCCCCTTCTCCAGCCCCAGCATACTTCATAATATTCTTTTCATTATCTGCATAGCACTCCTTGAAGTGATCAATTATTTTAGTTCACTTACTTGACAAATCTCTCCCACCCTTCACCAGCTTATAAGCAAAAGCATCCAGAGATGTGGTCTGTGTTAGTCATCTCCAGTGACCAGAGTATGGTAAGGACCTAGCAGATGTTTGGTGATACTGAAACATCAGGATCAATCAATTGTTCACTGATTTGTGTGAGATTCCAAAAGCTCACTATGGAAAATGTTCCATGTAATTCTGTAAAGTTTGAGCAGGCCTATAGGAGACTCAACAGATCAGGAAAGAGGTTCCACTTGCTGCTCTCCACTCAAGGTGATTAACATTCCCCTTCCTATTTCGTTAGGTTGTGAGTGAAGAGGACTTTCAAAGGTGGGCCAGTTTCCGGCGTGAGGCTGAAGCATCCCTCAACAACAGAGATGAGCTTCTAATGGAAACAGCACAGCATCTGGAGAGTCATCTCACCTTACTTGGTAACTAGAAATAATGCATCATTGCCAACATGATGGAGGGAAGGAAGAGAAGGGTAAAGGAATTCGGCAAGTTAGGAAAACCATCCTCAACCTTGGATGCTCTGAGAGTATACAGAACTCACTGCTAGAAGAACTTGGCTCCTTCCCCAACAGCAGACTCCTGTTTGTTGAGCACCTACCATGAGCCATGTATCTAGCTAGGTTTCACGGCTACAATAGATAACAGGTGCCACAGCTTCTGCCTTCCCTCAGCTCACAGCACAGCCTGGATACTGGAGGATTAAGCTAGCAATTCTATGACTACACAAGTGATGAGAGCTGGGCTGGAAGATGCACAAGATGGAATATAGGTGCAAAACAGGAGGTACCAGCCTAACACTGGGGCCAAGGAGAGGAAAAGATAAGCTGTTCATGAAAAGGGGGGAGTACTCAAGACTGAGGGAAGAGGACTAAACTAAGCCCAGGAACTGAGATCTGGGGTCAGGCAGAAACGCAGAGATTAGCTGGGGCTGCACCACACAATACGAAGGACTGATGGGAGTGACAGAGGCTAGGGGACGCACATTCTGAGGGATCATGGAAAACACATGCTGAACATTTTCAGGGTGCTTTACTAAAATCACCAGGCTGCTGCTGTATAAAAAGTTAGACTGATCTTACAGAAGCCTGGGACTGGTTAAGAGACAGGTTGGCTGTCCGTGGGAGGACAAGCATTGCAGGGGAGGAAAGTGGGGCGGTGCTGATCAGGATTCATCTCATCATGCCTTAGGAGAATGTCCATGTCTCTGATCACTCTGGGAGCTACTGGGATGGAGGACTGGCTGCAGGAGTGAGTCCAGGACAGGAACTCTCCACTAGCCATCCTCTACGAAGGCACAGAGGAGGAATCAGTGGTGTGCATGGCCGTGGAACAGAAGGCCATCTTTCATCTTAACTAGCAATGCTGACTTGGGGAGGAGGACCAAGATCTTTATCATGACCTTGATATACCTATGGCTAGCATGTCTCTGAACCTTAACTTCTGCTCTGAAGAAATCAGACCCCACAGCAGCCAACAAGGCAGAAGCCCAGTGGAAAAACCCCAAGGTTTCTGTAGGTAGAGAGAACTTTCCATCTAAAGGAGGTGACAAGACTTTGTGTGGCAGCTGTCAAGTACGAGAAATTCTTGCTGCTCTCTCCTTCAGCCTTGGGTTTCCTGTGTCATGGCTATAGAACAGTTTGCTGCCTCATAAACCCTAATGCATTGAAAGCTGAGCATAAGCATCATTGTAACAAGAAGAAGAAGGTGGTTAGTCCAGATGACTCTGCCCAGATGTATTAGTCACTTTTCTGTTGCTGTGATAAAACCACCATGAGCAAGGGAACTTATAAAAGGAAGAGTTTATTTGAGCTTACGATTGATGGTTCCAGGGAATCAGAGTCCATTGTGGCAGGAAGCATGGTGGCTGGGGCTGGAGCAGCAAGCCGAGGGTCATATCTCGCAATGAGCACAGGAAGCAGAGAGAGCGAGAGGCTGGAGACTGCAAGGCTTGTTAAACTCACTAAGCCTGCCCCCAGTGACATACTTCCTCCAGCACGGCCACACCTTCTAAGACCTCCAAGAACAGTGCAACCAACTGAAGACAAAATGTCTGAATACTTAAAGCCTATGGGGGGACACTCTCATTCAAACCACCACATTCCACTCCCTGGCCCCCATAGGCCATATAAAATGCAAAATGCATTTAGTCCAACCTTAAAAGTCCCCATAGTCTTTACCAGTCTCAATTCTATTCAAAAGTCTATCGTCCAAAATCTCTTCTGAGACACAGGCCAATCTCTTAACTGTAAGCTCCTGTAAAATCAAAAGGCAAATTACATACTCCTAACATACAGTGGAACTGAATACACATTCCCATTCCAAAAGGGAGGAATAGAGGCATAGTTTGGAAATACTGGATCAAAACAAGACCGAAAACCAGCAGGACAAACACCAAGTCCAGTAGCTCCATGTGCGACTTCTGGGACTTGACTTCCAAAGAGCTTAGATGGCTCAGCTCTTCCAGCTTTGCTTACAACATACATCTCTTTCTTAGGCTGGTACCACTCCCTGTATGCAGCTCTCCTTGGCAAATATCTCACAGCTCTGGCATCTCGAATGTCTTCTTGGGGTCTCCAATGCCAACCAGGCTTCACATTCACAGCTTCACGCAATGGCCTATCAGGGCCTTCTTTATTCAGGGATGCCCCTGCTGCACTCTGCCTGGCCTCTGTGGCTTTCTGAAACTGTGGAGGAAGAACTGATGACCCCTTCACTCTTGCAAATTTCATGCCTCCAAAGCCAGCACCACGTGAATGAAATTGCTGAGTTTGGCTGCAAGTTCGGGATGGAATCTCTCCTACTTTAACCACATTTGCAAATTTTCTCTGCCCTGGACTTGTTGGAGTAGAAAACACTTTCAGTATTTTCCTTTCAATATTGGAGGCTTAGCTGGGTGTGGTCTTGCCCTGAAGGTACTGATTCTGTTGTTTACTCGTAAATCTCGAGGCCTGTCCTTAATCACTTTAGTCTCCTTATCAAAAGGAACCTCTCCTTCACATGCCTTGGCCCCACCTTTAATCTTCCTAGTGCAGTTTTCAGATCCAAACTGTACATTCTGCATTTCTTTCTGCCCCATCTGCTCTTCTTCACTGTAGATCTGCACAGTATTCACCATCAATAGCCACACCACCATTTCTGCATTAGGCTGTCTTGAAATATCCTCCACCAAAGTCCATTGCTTTTCAACTTAGCATCAGGCAAGCATTTGGGCTGTTGGCAAACTGCTGCCAGACTCTTTATCAAAATATCCCAGTTGCTACCTAAGTCTTTATTTTCCTCTGGAACTACAATTTTTGCATCAATGCTTTCTTCCAGGCTTCTACTAGAATGGCCCCTTAAGCTCTGCTTACAGTAGTCAACAGCTTTTCTAGCCCAAAGTTCCAAAGGCTTCCACATTTCTCCAAACATCCACATGGTCAGGTTCTTCACAGCCAACAGCCCACTCTCTAGTACCAATTTCTCTTCTAGTTTGTCTTCCATTGCTGTGACAAAACACTCTGACCAACACCAACTTGGGGAGGAAAGGGTTTATTCAGCTTACATCTCCTGGGTCACAGTTCATCACTTAGGGAGCCCAAGGCAGGAACTCAGGGCAGGAACCTGGAGGCAGGAGCTGAAGCACAAGCCATGGAGGAATGCGGTTCACTGGCTTGCTCCCCTGGCTCATGCCCAGCCTGCCTTCTTATACCATACACAACAACCTGCCCAGGGTGGCACCACTCATTGTGGGCTATGCCCTCCCACACAGACAATACTCCACAGATGTGGCCACAGGCCAATCCAATGGAGCCAATTCTCCAACTGAGGCTCCCTCAACCCAGGTGTGTCAAGTTGACACTAAAGAGAAGAGTGGGGTATTGCTGTGACAGACCTGACCTTGGTGTTTGGGGGAAGGATTGTGGAGGCATTTGGAACTTTGGGCTGGGAAGATCACTGAATGCCTAAAGATTGTTGCTGTGGAGCTTGGAGCGGTTTTGCTGAAGGATTTGTAGAAGATGGAGGCCTGGCTTGTGAAGTTTCTAGTTTCAAAGGGAAACAGAGATCATCAGGACTGTTTAATCTGTGGGTTCTGGTCAGCTGGGGCTGAAGAATCAGCTGTATGTAACAAGAGACCAGAACCTGAAGTGAATCCTTTGTTGTACTGGGACAATTGATGCTGGTTAGCTGGGGCTGAAAATCAGCTGTAAGTAACAAGAGACCAGCATCACTGTGGTGATTCTTCTGGGAAGAATTTCTTCAGGGTCAGCACACAGAAGCTATGTTCCAGAAGGGGCCTGAGCCTCCATATCGAGCCAGAGCAGGACTTGGTAATGTGTAAGGTTCTCCTATATGGTTCTGGTGTTGAAATTTGAGGGGGGTCACAGAGAGCAGCTGAGGCTTGGCACTGTGAGAGGTCAGGAAAGACCATTGGTGGAAGTGCACCTCGGTTGCAGTGAAGACCCCAGGATTGCAGGGGTCATGGAGAGAAGCTGAGGCTTTGCACCAGAAGAGGTCAGAAGAGACCATTGGTGAAGGTGCTGCCTCAGTTTCAGTGGCGACCCCAGCTTCTTGGAGATGCCAGGACCATGAGACGACCACCAAGAGCAGTGGCAGGTGTGGAATGGAGTCGGCCTGGGCCTGCGAGATGAGCTGTGTATGCCACGGATGGCAGAGTCAGAGAGGGGGAGCTGCCAAAACCCTTTGGAGCCCAGAAGATCGTGAGTGAATCCCAAGTGTCCAGCCTTGAGCTACTTTGCTGGAATTAGGTTTTGTTTGAGAGTGCCTGATTCTTCCCTTTGAAATGAGACAGTGCTTGTTTTGGATTTTACAGCAGCCCACAGTTAAGAGACTTTTAATAGACTGAATTTTTAAGCATTTGGACATTTTAAGGACTGTGGGGCTTTTAAGGTTGTACTGTCTTAGGTTGTGATTAATGTTAACATCATACTTTGGGGATAAGAACTGGAAAGGTGATGGTTTAATAGTGATGTGTATTGTGTGTCAAGTTGACAAGGGGTCAATTGTGCTGGATAGCTTTAGTGTCAACTTGACACACCTGGGTTGAGGGAGCCTCAGTTGGAGAATTGGCTCCATTGGATTGGCCTGTGGCCACATCTGTGGAGTATTGTCTTGATGGTGGAGCAGTGTGGGAGGGCCCAGCCCACAATGAGTGGTGCCACCCTGGGCAGGTTCTTGTGTACCGTATAAGAAGGCAGGCCGGGCATGAGTCAGGAGAGCAAGACAGTGAACAGCATTCCTCCATGGCCTGTGCT
This sequence comes from Rhizomys pruinosus, assembly GCA_009823505.1. Lineage (NCBI taxonomy): Eukaryota > Metazoa > Chordata > Mammalia > Rodentia > Spalacidae > Rhizomys > Rhizomys pruinosus. The sequence goes on along the minus strand of VZQC01007170.1, from coordinate 259,121 downwards.
TCAGCTCCTGCCTCCAGGTTCCTGCCCTGAGTTCCTGCCTTGGGCTCCCTAAGTGATGAACTATGACCCAGGAAATGTAAGCTGAATAAACCCTTTCCTCCCCAAGTTGGTGTTGGTCAGAGTGTTTTGCCACAGCAATGGAAGACAAACTAGACCACCAGAGTACCCAGCCACTGGCAGTCAGTCACTCCATCCAGGTCCTCGCCACCCTCTCACCCCCTAGACACATCTTTCAGCGTGGCACAGAGTCTCAACTGAAGCAAGTGTTCATCAGCTACTTCTTGTGAAGGAGAATTCACTTGTCAGAACCTGTCGGCTTCCCTGTCTAAGGAAAAGCATTCACAACCTCCCTCTTTCATTTTCTCTTTCACACAAATAAATGTGTTTTTCCTCCTCTCTCCTTCACACAAGCTGGCTGTACTATAAATCAGCTTCAGAGATCACCTTGCAGGCTAACCCTTGCAGAGAAAGATGATGTTTAAGCCATCACTTTTCACGGAGTTGTTCACCTGCATATTTGGACCTAAAATACAAAACAGGCACATTTCTAGAGATGGGTTCTATTTGTCACCTCAAGGTGGCTTGGAAAAGGTGACCTGGAGAGAGATTTCCTTTGGTCACCAACAGTGCTACATGATTTTCACACCGAGTCTTGGAATATGAACTGATATTTCAATATGCATCCAATATAGCTGTTTCACCAACCTTTAACCACTCTGGATTATTCAAAGAAACAAAAGTGCTTGCTTCTGCCAAGAGTGAAATGGGTAGGTGGCCATTAGTCTGTGGCCTGAAATGAATCTCAATTTAAATGCAGATTTCATTTTGCTTAGGCACTTAGCAACTATTTAATATCTGAGTCTATATTCAGCAGGGTTGATGCAAAGCTTGAGATCATTCAGACATGATGGCAACCTGCTTGTCTAATTCCCTCCAAGAATATTATCAAAAATATGAATCCCTATGAATTCTGCTGTGATCAGCCGCACGGTGACAGTTTCTGTCTCTCCTCTTCCACCATTCCTATTGTCCTTGTGTCAACACAGGCCACTACCAGGTGCCCTCTCTACCCCTGCTCAGCCTCCTAAGAGGCTGGTAGCCCTGAATTTTATCCTGCCCCCCTCCAGTCTCCAATCTACTCTCTAGAGTGATCTTAAAATACAAACCTGATCCTATCCCTCTCCAATTTAATAGCTTTTCTTTGCTACCAAATAAATCACAAATCTGTCAAAGCCCAGATGTGACCCAGAAGCTTTCCTCCTGCCGCTCACACTCTCTTCTGCCTCTTTTATATTTCTGCTTCATCTTCTCTGACCTCTGAGCCATCACACATGCTGATCCCTCTACCTGAAATTCTCCTTCTCCATCCCCTCTTGGAATGACCTTCCAGGTGTGAGCTGACATGGCCCTTCCTCAGCAAAGCCTTTCCTTGACTTTCTAGGTGAAGCTCAGTCTCCTGCTATCTATTCAGATAGCACTCTGATCTTCTTTTACCCTGTAGCTCAATTGTAAATCTCCATCCAATGACTTTTGAGCTCTGAAAGGGTACAGATCAGCTCTATCCAGTTCACAAGTATATCCTGGATGCATAGCACAGGTTTCTACATGGAAGATATTTAATAAATGCTTCCTGGCTGTGTAGAGCTTTGGGGAAAGAAGGCAGCTACTCTTTTGCGGTGACTGAGCTCTGTTGTCTTTGATCACTCCAGGAGCCACTGGGATTGAAGATCGACTTCAAGAAGGAGTTCCAGATACCATTGCTGCTTTGCGGGAGGCTGGGATCCAGATCTGGGTTTTGACAGGCGATAAGCAGGAGACAGCAGTCAATATCGCCTATTCCTGCAAACTGTTAGATCAGACCGACACTGTGTACTCCATTAACACAGAGAATCAGGTAAGGACAAATAGGGACTGAGCATTGAAGTGCACAGCAGCCCCCCAGCCAACAAGACTCTCTTGGATCTCAGAAGGTTCTAGAAAACATCCAACCCATGGGGGCTGGAGAGATGGCCTAGGGGTTAAGAGCACCAACTGCTCTTGCAGAAGAGCCGGGTTCGATCCCCAGCACCCACATGGCAGCTGAGAATCGTCTTTAACTCCAGTTCTAGAGGAATCCGACACCCTCTTCTGACCTCCGAGGCATTGCACGACACTGGTGCACAAACCTACATGCAGACAGTACATTCATACACATACAAAATAAATAAAAATTTTTTAAAAATTTAAAAAAAAAAAAGAAAACATCCAACCCAGTATCCAGTACTGGTCCCCGTACTTGATTGACTGGTCTCTTTTATATTGCAATTTGGAAGAAAATTTAATCTCCCTATTTTACAGGGTAATGAAACTGAAATGAAATCAGGACTCAATCTCTTACCCAGTTTCCCACTGCTAATATATACAGACCTAAGTCTAGACCCTGCCCTCCTGCCAAACTCACTCTATTTACATATCATGCACCTCTTACTCCCAGAGCCTCAATTGTCAGTTTCTTACCAATTAAGATTAACCTACCTATTGAAGATTTCCAAATTATTCTGAGTTTAAAATTTCAACACCAATTTGTCCGTAAAATTGATGTGCTACCAAGTGGAATCCTACATGAAGGAAGCCTACGGTATGTTTCAATGGGATGGGGGAGAGGAAGAAATATCCAAAGTTCTAAAATGGCAGTTTCCAGCTAGAATAGCTATGGTTTGCAAATAGTGAAGATTGGGAAAGTTCTCTGTGAAATCTGAGATGTTTTCCATGCTATCTTACAAGTTTGTATTCAGAAGGCAATTTCTATTTTCCCAATGCAAATTGCAGAAACTAAAGTTCCCCCATCTTGGCGAAGGACTTTGGGAAGTGAGCGGTGGAATGTGTCTGCCAGTCAAAACAGAGGAGGGATGGGAAGTTGTTGACAAGGGGAGCACTGTACTGCAGGAGGGTGGAAACAGGGTGCCTAGACCTATAGCGTCCCACAGGAGAGGATGGGGAAGAAGGGGGATAAATGAAAGCAGCCAAAGAGGCAGAGCAGACGCCGGACTCTCCGTGTCCAGCTTTGCCTGGGACTGATCTAGATCTCAAAATAGAACTTCGGGAAGATTTCATTTGGTTTTTATACCATGGAGAAACAGGATCTATACATTTGAACAAATGGGCTGGGTGGGTGAACACTGGGGACATGGCCCAATCAGTAAAGTGCTTGCTTCAAAAACATGAGGATCTGAACTCAGTCTCCAAAAACCTACATAAAAAGGCGGGGATCATGTTAAGATGAAGAGCTCCAGGCATCGGTGCATGCTGAGAAGGGAGTCTTCAGGGACTAGCTCACCAAGAGGTTATCTAATCCCAGTTAGGCAGCCCTAAACAAGAGGTATACAGGTACATACCAGTGCCACTAAATGGACTCATTGCAGTGTGTGTGTGTGTGTGTGTGTGTGTAAGTGTAATGAAGAGGACAAAAAAAAATGAGAGGGAGTAGGGGGACATGGGAGGATTTAGCAGGGTTCTAGGATGAATAAAATGCAAGGATAATACTCACATATGAAATTCTCAAAAATAAAAACATTTAAAATGTAAGAAAAGTTGGGCATGACAGAGCTGGCCCTGCCACTGGGGAGGTGGAGAAGAGAGTCCCTAGGACTTGCCGGCCAGGCAGTCTAGCTGAATCGGGTGAGCTCCAGGTTTAATGAGAGACCCAGTCTCAGAAATTAAGGTGGAGAGCAGTTGAGGAAGACCTTGGCTTCCACACATATGTGCTCCTGTACACGCACTAATATATATACACACATGCACACAGCACTGTATACTATAAAACATGCCTGGAGCCTTTAATAAATTGCAAAAATCATTTATTTTCTGTTAAGTGCACAGATTATGCTATAAGTTAAGTGCTGGTGAATTTTTAAAAACAAAAATAACCTCAGGGTAGGGCTGAATCTCTGTGATAATGCTGAAGCCTGAACTTCTTGGGATAGAAATTTGGTTTGCAGGAATCCTTTCCCCTCCAGGTAGTCCTCAGAGGTGGTTATCTGCAACCCTGTGGGGCAGCAAGACTGAGGACGGCAGGCTGGACTCTGTGTAAGGCTATGCATTCTTACAGGAAAGTGAAGATGCTTGATGATCGACTAATCGGATTCCTAAGGAATAGTGGCCACACTCCAAGTCACTGTGATTTTAGTTAATGAATCCTTAACTCCATCACTGTCGATTTTTCACAGCTGTCTAGGACCCTCTAACATAGTACTTGAGTTCTCACTCCTACCTACACCCCAGGTCCACTAAATCTCTAAGATTAGTCTTTCCAAGCCTGGGAGCAAGCAGCCAATATGTAAATGTGTTAAACCAGAAAGTGGAGAAATACAGTCTGAACCTTAGATTTATTTAAACACAAGTTTGATGTAATCATTTGTTCAGTGGCTATTTCTCCAAAGATTTCAATCACCTAATTAACTATAACTATCTTAGGTCTTTATCTGTTTTGTGTGTCTCTTAAAGCAAAAGGCAAGTTATAGAGCCTCCCTAGACATATGTGTTCTCATTTAAAAATTAGAGACTTCTTAATTCACAGGAAATGTTAAAAAGAAACAAATAGTAATCATTGATACTGTTTTTATTAACACATGTTAGAGCTCTGTATTGTCCAAATAGCAGTTTCTGGAGTTTCCTTCTATCCAGCTATGAAGTATGGATTAAAAAGGCTTGTTGAAAAAAATCATGGGGGCTGGAGAAATGGCTCAGCAGTTAAGAGCACTGGCTGCTCTTGCAGAGGACCTGGGTTCGATCCCCAGCACCCACATGGCTGCTGAGAACCATCTTTAACTCCAGTTTCAGGGGAATCTGATGCCCTCTTCTGACCTCCGCAGCATTGCACAATACGGGTGCACAAACCTACATGCAGACAGTACATTCATACACATAAAAAAAATAAATAAATAAAAAGTTTTATTAAAAAAATAGAAACCATCATATTTACTAGCATGAAATACTATTGGTGTCTTCTGTCATGTTAGCATTACTTATTATCCTACATCAACCTTGTATCATCTTCATCTTGCTGAGCTATTTCCTCTAATATTCCCAATCACCATCTCCTATTCTTCCAATTAATTTGGTTCAGAATTAATAGTTTAATGCTACTTAAAATACTGAAGGAGAATAATTCCTAAATAATCTCTATGGTGATATTTTATTAATTATCTTACCAAAAAATAGGGTGAAATGTTAACATACATTTCCAAGGTTGCTTACTAATACTATATGACCTGACTCTCTGTAGGAAACCTGTGAATCCATCCTCAACTGTGCGCTAGAAGAGGTAAAGCAATGCCATGAACCACAGAAGCCAGACCGCAAGCTCTGTGGGCACCACATACCACCAAAGACACTGTCTATTAACTCAAGAACTGTGGTTCCTGAAGTTGGACTGGTCATTGATGGGAAGACATTGAATGCAATTTTCCAGGGAAAGCTAGAAAAGAAGTTTCTGGAGTTGACCCAGTACTGTCGGTCTGTGCTGTGTTGCCGCTCCACCCCACTGCAGAAGAGTATGATTGTCAAGCTGGTGCGAGACAAGTTGAGACACATGACTCTTTCCATAGGTATGGATCGTGCTGGGATGTGGGTGGCATCTTGGTAAGGATAATCTGACAGAAGGCCTGGGCCGGAAGTGGAAGGTCAACTGGGAAAGCCAACGTGCTTAGGCTGAGGGTCATCGTGTTAAAAATCACAATTGAGATGTGGCAGCTAGGAGATGAGATGCTGAGACGCAGACCAGCCGCCTCCCACAGCTTTACCAGAAACACCCGAGACAGCTGCTGCATGCTGAGACACGGACTAGCCGCCTCCCAAATCTTTCCCCATAGCAGTGCTTCAGGTGTCCGTGAGTCTGATATTCTTCTGGGGGTTGAGGACTGATAGGAGGATTCCAAAACCTTGGATTATCTCACTTTTACGTTGGTAGCAAGTTTCTGAATCCAAGGCCAGGACAGAGGACATCCTCAGTTAATGCTGGCTGGTTGGTTGATGGCAACTTGCTCAGAGGAGCATGAGTTATGATCACATCAAAGCACGGAAAGAAAAAAACTAATCACAGAGTCCCTCCCAGGGATGGCCAGGCCTGGTTATAAGAGTCTTCGTGACTCTCCATCCTCTTAGCATGGCCACATTCCCCTTCCAAATGGCCCTTCATGATCCACCCAGATGAAACTATTTGCTACTTTCCATGTTCCTTCCTCTCTGCCCTATCTCCACTAGGCCTCTGCACGAACCATGTCCTTTGTCAAACTCCTGCTTCTCTAACTGCTTTGCTTTCCTTTCCCTGGGATTCCCATTTCCAATCACTACACACAGGTCCAAGCTCTGATGTACCATCTGTGGCTGCCTTTGGAATAGTCTATGGGTTTCTGGACTTACAAGGACAAGCTCTGTCTCATTCACTGTCTGAGCCCGTGTCCAGAGCATACCACACACATAGTAAACAGACCCACCACATCCCCTCACACACCAACCACCCACACTCACCATCCAAGTTTCACTTTTAGCTACTTTCAGTAACTGAGGTCTAAAAATGATAAATGGAAGCCAGGTGTGGTGGTGCACACCTTTAATCCTAGCACTTGGGAGGCAGAGGCAAGCAGATCTCTGTGAGTTCAAGGCCCTCCTGGTCTACATAGTGAGCTCCAGGCCAGCTGGGACTAAAGGGAGACCCTGTCACAAAAAGACTAAATAAATAAATAAATAAATAAATAAATAAATAAATCAGATAAATGGAAATTTATAAAAATAGACATTTCTTGAATTGAAATGTTTACTATAATATATTGTTCTAATTTACTATAATGTTCCATTATTTGTTGTTAATCTTTTATTGGGCCCAATTAATTAACCTTTATTATAACTGTATGTATTTATAAAAAAACATGGTCTGTAGTGTTCAGCACTGTCCATGATTTCACATATTAAGGGGAGGTCTTGGGAGATATCCCTCATTGATAAGGAACTATAGATATTGCTTCCACTTAGGGACATTTCTGCAGATGGTGCCCACCTCCCTTCTTCCAGAAGATCTACTAAATATTAAGTTTTCCCCCATCTTCATGAGTAATATAAAAACTAAATTTAAAAACTGGCCAGGCATTGTGACACACACCTTTAATCCCAGCACTCTGGAGGCAGAGGCAGATCTCTGTGAGATCAAGACCAGCCTTGGCTACATACTGAGTTCCATGCCAGTTGGAGCTACAGAGAGACCCTGTCTCAAAAAGACTAAATCCCAGAGGGGACAAAATACCTACTGCTAGTTAATGCATTATAGACAGGATAGGGAAGTTATGCCAATGAAATCTCCACAGTATGGTAGTCTAACGAGATCTGCGTCATGACAAAACAAGTTGATATGACAAGATGGAAAAAAAAANNNNAAAAAAAAAAAAAAAAAAAAAAACAGAGGGAGAAGATCCTTAGCAACTGCATTCTACTTTGATACCATGAATTGTCCCCTTCAGTAATTCAGACACACAACACAATAACCCAGCACAAGTTCTCTGAAGTCAGGGGCCGGCTTCACTCCCATAGCAACAGAAACAAAACCAACAGATCAAGAAATAGCGTCACTCTACACCTCCACTTCTCCTGTTGTGCCAACAGAAGATGTGAAAGGTTAGATGGATTTGGCCATGGAGAGAAATACAAGCATGCACTGCTATGCTATCAAGAAAAGAATCATCGGGCTGGAGAGATGGCTCAGTGGTTAAGAGCTCCAAATGCTCTTGCAGAGGACCAGGGTTCCATTCCCAGCACCGACATGGCAGCTAAGAACAGTCTTTAAGCCAGGCGTGGTAGCGCATGCCCTTAATCCCAGCACTCAGGAGGCAGAGGCAGGCAGATCTCTGTGAGTTCAAGGCCAGCCTGGTCTACAGAGTGAGTTCCAGGCCAGCTGAGGCTATAGGGAGACCCTGTAAAAAAAAAAAGAAACTTCTTGGAACTGAAGAAAAGAACCATCATAATAATAAACTCTACCTATAGACAAATACTAGATCCTTAACACATAATTGTTTAATCTTATGGGGTACAATATTAGTGATGACATTTTAAAGCTCAGTATACTTGTTACCAAATAATTAGAGGGAGAATTATTCTCTCTTCTTCAATTCCATATTTTCAATAATGAATAATATAAACTTAATTGCAGTTTATTATGAGAAGCTAGTAGGAAAAAATGGGGCCAGGTGGAGCATACAATCAACATAGTCTATAATAGGGGTCAGCAAGACACAGCCCACAGGCTAAAACCATCCCACTACATGCCTTTGTATGAAAGCTAATAATGGTTTCTATATTTTTAAATGTAAATTTTATAGCTATAAGCTTCCCAGCAATAATAATTATTTGATTTTGCTTTGTGGCTTAAGAAATCTAAACTATTTACTGTCTGACCCTTTAGAGTTTAGTTTGCTGAGCTCTGGTTTAAAAAGTAAAGTATTAGGGGAGAATCAGGCTCTGTCAGAAGCTCTCACTATACAGAGCTAAGTATAGAGCTGTATGTGGCTATTTGAATCAAATAGAATTTCACCAGCCGCATTTCAATAGCTATAATATGGCATATGGCAGCAGTTTCTGTATTGGACAGAGAAGATACAGAGCATTTATCTCATTACAGAACAGTTTTTAACAGTGCTAGTATAGGAAGTGCTATGTGCGTGCATGCATGCGTGTGTGCGTGTTTGTGTGTGTGTGTGTGTGTGTGTGTGTGTGTGTGTGTGTGTGATATTTTATAGCCTCACCTCTGGTTTCCTTAAATAAATGAGTTCACTTTAGGGCATCATCCAGTCTCTGATGATTTCACTGTCCAAACATCCCAGTTACTTTGATACAGTAGTGGTTCAAGTCAGGCTAAGCTGGAGAAGGGTGTTGATGTTCGTGTATGTCTGCTAGTTTTCACTGTGATTAAACATCTGTTATAAGCAGCTTAATGAAAGAACTGTTTTTTGGCTCAGTTTCCTGGATTTTAGTCCATAGTTGGCTGACTACACTACTTTCTGCTAAAGTGAGGCAGGGAGTCATGGTGGATGGGCTGGGGTTGTGACTCGGTGGCGGAGTGCCTGCCTAGCATTGTGAGGACCCAGGCTCTGTCTCTAGTAACACACACACACAAATAAAAAAAAAACTTGTGGTGATAGGAGTATGATAAAATGGAGCTGCTTATCTCATAGAAACAGAGGGAGAGAAAGACAGAGAGAGACAGAGACAGAGAGAACAGACCTGAGAGACATGCCCAACGTCACCCACCACTCCCTCCAATTAGGCTCCACCTCCTAACAGGTCCCCACAATCCCCTTAAGCTATGAATCCATCAGTAGATTGATGCAAGTGATGAAGTCAGAGTCTCAGTGGCCTAATCAGTGATTGGATCCAGTTCCGGACCCAGCCATCAACATGTGAGCCTTTTAGGGGACATGTCACACCAAAGCCATAAAAGCCCTGCAATTAGAAAGAGCTGAGTTCCAGCTCTCCTGCATCTCTTCACTAGACAGATTGCTCTTAGCAAGTCTCTATGTTGGTCAAAGTGCCCATTTTCTCATCAGTAAAATCCATTTTTAACATTGGCAAAGGACTTTTTTCATAAACTGTAAAGGACTACTTATGAGTCTCTTGATCACCATTGAGGGAAAAATAAGAATACTCATTGAGTAATAAAGTTAAAAGTTCTTGTCCATGATTTTAAAAAAAGGACAACTCACAGGTGAAACACTCTAGCAATGACATGCTATGGGTCTATTTAGGGAAACATTAAAAGGATTTGACTGTGTGCAAATTGGGACACTCTACACCATCCTGTCACCGAACAGTTGGACCAGGAATAAAGACATCACATGACTGCTCTTCTTTCAGGTGATGGGGCAAATGATGTAAGCATGATCCAAGCTGCTGACATTGGCGTTGGAATATCTGGGCAGGAAGGCATGCAGGTATTGTGCCCTTTGACTGTTCTGCTATCTTCCATACTCTCCTTTATCCTTACTGGAGATTTGAGGAACACTCCACAGTGCTCAAGGAAAGTCTCCTTTGAACTTCATAGAATTACTAGCCAATAGTCAGGGGTCTTCCATGGCTCTGTGAGCTCTATCACCTCCTCCTAGGCACATTCCTTGAAAAGCAGGGTGGTCAAACATGCTTGACTTTTTACAAAAGACAATGAGAGTTTTATTTGATTTTATTCTTTATTTATTTGTTATCTATTTATTGAGACAAGGTCTCACTATGTAGCCCTGGCTGACCTGGAACTAGCTATATAGACCAGGCTGGCCTCAAACTCACAGAGATCTGCCTGCCTCTGCCTCCTGAATACAGGATAGTCTAAAGCTGAATGGCATGCAAAATACAATCCTTCCTCTGACTCCACACAGCCTTCCTTTGGCCTCCATAAGGAATGATAGATGAAGGACATTTAAAAACATTTTATTGACATAAAAGTTATTTAATACACTTCCAGAGCATACCTAATTCACTCAAAATTCAGCTTGAACAAGCTTACTAAAGTCAGATGCTTTTCTTTCCCATTTAAACCGTGGTAGAACACACCTTTAATCCCAGCACTTGGGAGGCAGAGGCAGGTGGATCTTTGTGAGTTCAAGGTCAGCCTGGTCTACAGACTGAGTTCCAGGACAGCTGGGCCTACAGGGAGACCCTGTCTCAAAAAGACAAAAAAAAAAAAAAAACAGACCACCAGCTTGTTATTTTGAACCATCAAACATTATAGTCTCACCATATGGAAGATGTTGCCTGAATTTGTTGCTAAGAATCAGAGCGGCTACAGAATAGTTCTGTTACCTTTTGGGGATTTACCACATGCTAGCAATAGCATTTCGCATTTATTACACACATTATGGAATTTTAATAATCACTACCAACCTTATGTTTTAGGGATTGGTGTTCCATTTTTCAGGTAGAGAAACAGAGGCTTGGGGAGTGAAAATAACCAGAAAAAGAAAATAACCAGAAAAGCTTCCAGCCAGAAGAAGAATCACACCAAAGCTTCTAGCCAGGCTCATCCAAACTTCGTGTTCTTTTTTTTTTTCATATATATAATCTTTCATTGTTATTAAACTTTTTCATACATCATTTCTCAGTCCAATTTAGACTCATTTCCCTTTCCATGCCCCCCACCCCACCCAAGTTCATGCACTCTGCCATACATGTCTTGCATCTTTTTCTGAGTCTTTCCAAAGTTTTTTCAAAGCAGAGAATTAATGTTTTGGGGAAAACTTCACTATTTCAGTCGGTTCTTTGACCCAGTTCTTTTGTTGTTTCCTCCAACTTGTACTGCTTCAACGTATGCATATATATATATATATATATATACACACACATATATATCTCACCTGTACTAAAATTATGTCATCTGAAAACAAACTGTATGTAATTTCCAAATCATATTTCATGATTCACATTTCCCCTTTTGATCTTATATTACTCTAAAATATGCATACAAACCCTTCACCCATATACCAAAATTCCAAAGTCTGAAAATAAATGGTAGGTTAATTCTAGAACCTGTTAAGATATTCATATTATAAGAGCACAGTTGCTTTCAGATAATGAGGAATACAACATTAACCTTGCTCAGTTTGCCTTACAATTAAGTAATTGGTGTTAGTATCCACAGATGAGGGATACCATTCGTCTGTTTTTCTGAGACTGTGTTACTTCACTTAGCATGATATCTTCTAGCTCCATCCATTTACCTGCAAATTTCATGATGTCATCTTTCTTTACCGCTGCATAGAACTCTATTGTGTAGATGTACCAAATTTTCTCTACCAACTCATTAGTTGAGGGGCACTTGGGTTGGTTCCAGCTCTTTGCTATTGTGAAGAGAGGTGCAATACATAGTTGTGCATTTATCTCTTCAGTAGGATGAGCCTTGTGGGTATATACCCAGAAGTGGTATGACTGGGTCAGGTGGTAGGCTTATTTTGAGTCTTTTAAGGGTTCTCCACACTGTTTTCCATAGTGGTTGTACAAGTTTACATTCCCACCAGCAGTGGATGAGTGTTCCCCTTTCCCCTCAACTTCTCCAGCATTTGGTATCGATTGTTTTCTTGACCCTAGCCAGTCTTATCAGAGTGGGATAATATCTTAAAGTGGTTTTAATTTGCATTTCCTTACTGCTATTAGCGATGTTGAACATTTTTTAAAGATGTTTCTCAGCCATCTCTATCTCCTCACTTGTGAAGTCTCTGTTCAGCTCTTTACTCCATCTTTTGGGTGGCCATTAAACTTCATGTTCTTAAAAGAGCCTCTAGCTGGGCGTGGTGGCGCATGCCTTTAATCCTAGCACTTGGGAGGCAGAGGCAGGTGGATCTTTGTGAGTTCAAGGCCAGCCTGGTCTACAGAGTGAGTTCCAGGACAGCTGGGGCTACAGGGAGATCCTGTCACTAAAAGACCAAAAAAAAAAAGAAAAAAGAAAAAGATCTACTCTCCTTCACCCCATAGTAAGCTGTTGGCAATAGGTCTTTGGTAAGGTTGGGGCCTACTGCTCATTTTTCCAGTTCTAGGCTGGATTTTTGTCTGGCTGAGTCAGCAAGAGCCTTGTGCTGCTGTCGTTGCTGCAGGTTCCTATTAGCGAGTTCCCAGAGGCCTAAAAACCTCTGTTTCCTTATGTTCATGCGTCAACCCTGGCTCTTAAAATCTTTCTGCCCCCTCTTCCACAGTGTTCCTGAGCCCTGGGTGGGTGAGATTTAATATATGTAATTACAGTGCTGTCCATGAGTTCCTGCCCATTGACAGGGCTTTAAGTACAATTAGACAACTGTTGATTACCCCCTAGATAAAAGTGCCACTTCAAGCCGGGTGTGATGGTGCACGTCTTTAATACTAGCACTTGGGAGGCAGAGGCAGGTGGATCTTTGTGAGTTCAAGGCCAGCCTGGTCTACAGAGTGAGTTCCAGGACAGCTGGGGCTACAGGGAGACCCTGTCTCGAAAAGACCAAAAACAAAACAAAACAAAAGGCCTCTAGACTCTGTCTATGAAGAACCTAAGACCAGAAGACACACCTTAGCCCTATGTAAATGAACTGCCAAACATCAGGCAGTTTTGAATGGTTCCAGTGGGCTGTTAGGGTGACCAAGGGTGTTCAGGAGTTTGAGAATCACCTGCTGACAGAACAGAGCCTGGGCCTTAATGAAAGCCTGCTGGATAAAGAGATGGGGGTAATGAACCAGACTAGAGTGCTGGCCCCTTCTGGCTTGCCTTTCTTGGATTCTGGTAAGGTTTAGGTTTCTAAGAAGAGAGGAAGGGATGTCAGAATGCAGTGATCTACCCAAGAGTGACCACATGATGACAAGGGATCATTCAGACCCTGACAGCTTCAGACATAGAATAAAACACTGTCCTCCAGAGAGTGGGCCATTTACGGCTTTGGGTAGAAACAATGCCTCCGCTCTTCTCCTCAGGCCGTCATGTCCAGCGACTTTGCCATCTCCCGCTTCAGCCACCTCAAGAAGCTGCTCCTTGTGCATGGACACTGGTGTTACTCACGCCTGGCCAGGATGGTGGTGTACTACTTCTACAAGAACGTGGTGAGTAGCCGTACGACCACTGCAAGAACTCTGTCCTCATCATGGTGGGCCTTCAGGCATCTCAGCACAAGGGAATCAGTCAGACTGAGCTGGATTGGGGATCTGAAACTCGTCTCTTATTTTCCCTTTAACTTTGGGCAACACTATTCATTTCTCTAGACCATAGTTTCTTTGATTTTTAAAGAGAGGCCTGGGGGTACTAATGCTTTGTGTGACGTTATGGTGAGAGCTGGCAATGCTGTGTGAAAAGCATCTAGCACATATAGATAGCATGAACATTTATGAACAACTTAAAACAATCAACCGGAGGGTTCTGTTCATGGTTAGTTAGTCCATTGATGGTGGATCTGAGGCCTATGATATGCTGTGTATCCTGCTGATAAAGCCCCAGAGCAAGTACAGACTAGCTGAAGTATTAAAACTATCAGAAGCTCTTGTTTTAAAATGACTTGATGGGCCAGGCGTGGTGGCACATGCCTTTAATTCCAGCACTTGGAAGGCAGAGGCAGGCAGGTCTCTGTGAGTTCAAGGCCAACCTGGTCTACATAGCAAGTTCCAGGCCAGCTGGGACTAAAGGGAGACCCTGTCTCAAAAAGTCCAAAAAAAATTTAATAAAAGAAAAAACCTACTTGATTAACAGTAGGTAAAAAAAAAGACATCAAAATAAACCTGGGCCAAGGGATGGAGCAAAGGACAGAATTTTTCATCACCTACTTCAAGGACATTTGAATAATCCCCAGATGTTTCCAAATAGAATTCCTCTTTATCTAAGGAAAGATGGGGGATTAAGACCAAAATGATGGAAGGCAAACATATCAGCCTAAAAAAGTAATGTATTTTTTTCCTCTTGCTCCATTGCCCCCAGACTCTCAGGGTCTGACACACTCTTCCTACCTCAGGAAGAGAGCCTCTCTGTGCAAAATTCAATGCATGTGTAAATAAACAGCACGACAAACAACAGTGTAAATTCAGTCAAGTGGATGGTCATATTATCTCAGCAGGTCTATGCAAGCAAGTTACTGCAGCTGACTTGAAGTTCACTCTGAGCACGAACAACTATTTACTTGGAATTCAAAATACCCTGTTTAAAACAATTTTTGGCATCCATGGGATCATTCTTTTCAATAAGCACAGCCTCTTCTCTGCATTAAATTTATGAAACAGAAAGGAAACATCTCCTTTCTATCAGCCATGCTCTCAGAGCTTAAATGACATTCATTTCTAGCGGATCACCAGGCTCAAAACTGAGATACTGATGCCATGTTATCTCCCCACTGCAATTAGAGGGTTGAGAACTGTGACTTCCAGACGGGATTAAAACCCTGCCTGCTCTGAAATTTGAACAATGAATTAATTACCATACTGGAGCTTCTTGGAAGGAAGAGCAGGCATCCAATCACGGGATTCAGTGTGTTCCCTGCTTGATACAAAGATTGAGACTAGGCAGTGGGAAGCAGGCAGCACCCTCCATGGACTCAGGAAGGATAGCTCTGCAATGTTAAAATTTCAGGATGAGTGTAGGGCAAGCAAATAATGATTTATTTCACCTATTGAATGTCTGCTGTGTGATAGGCAGCATGCTAGACAGTGGGCTGAGCTAGAGTAGAGAGAGTTTCCCCTGCCCTCTTGAGACTTGCTGTCCACACTGGAACAGCAAGCTTCTTTCTGCAAGAACCAGAATAGAAATACTTTCTGCTTTGCAGGTCATAGATGTCTAGAAGAATCTTCTTATATAAATCCACAGATAGAACCGGGAAAAACCATGGCGACTAAAGAAAAAGAACTTGGAAACTTTGGGTGCTTATTTCTAGCTCTTTTGGGGGGGGGGGGCTGTTTTTGAGACAAGGTCTCCCTGTAGTCCCAGCTGGCCTGGAACTCACTCTGTAGACCAAGTTGGCCTTAAAGTCATAGAGATCCACCTGCTTCTCCTGAGTGCTGGGATTAAAGGCATGCGCCAACACGCCCAGCTTTATTTCTAGCTCTTAACTTGGGCAAAGTGTAGCTGAATATCTCAGAGCCTCATTTATAGTCTGGGGCTAATAATATTATTGCTATAGTAATATACATTAATAATGAACTCAATGCTATTACCAATAACCTCATAGGTGGTAACGGCAAATTATGAGGTGTATTACATATGTAATTTACCACATTCCAACATGGTGATGGGCTATGAATATGGATCTCACACATGGTACACACAGAAGCTGTAGTGGTTTGGATGAGATGTGTCCCCCACAGGCAGGGTTCATAGCCTCGCCCACTTCATTTGTCTCTCTGCTTCAGTGGTGTGCTTGCAGATTTGAGTGCTGTGCTTTCTGCTGCAACTGCCTCTGCTGCCGTGCCTCCCAGCCATGAGGGGCTCTTATCTCTCTGGAACCATAAGACAAATAAACTCTTCCTTCTGTAAGTTGCCTTGGTCATGGTGTTTTATCATAGCTACAGAAAAGTAACTAATACTGAAGTTAAAGACAGAACTGTGACCACCTAGAAGCAGTTGCTCATCTCTCTCTCAAAACCTCCATCTTCTGTTTAACTGCCTTCACCCCAGCCTCCACCATGTACATCAGGGTGACCTAGAAGTCCTACAAGGTGTCCATCTGCAGAGCCCCGGCCTTCAGCAGGCTCCTACACAAGTGGGCCCAGTGCCGTCATCAGCTCTTCCAGCTTCTCCTGGGTGGAGGCCTGGGCACCATAGATATGGGTCTGGGGCAAGGCTTCAGCAGGGCAGGTGTAGGGGACATCACAATGGTCACCACAAACCAGACCCAGATGAGCACCCCAAAGCTGGAGGTAGACCCCAACATCCAGGTTGTGTGCACTCAGGAGAAGGAGCAGATCAAGTCTCTTAACAAGTTCGCGTCCTTCATTGACAAAGTGTGCTTCCTGGAGCAGCAGAGCAAGATGCTGGAGAGCTAGTGGAGCCGGTTGCAGCAGAAAGAGACGGCTCTGAGCGTGGACAACAGCTTGAAAGTGGCTACTGGAAGCCCTGGGCCAGGAGAAGCTGAAGCTGGGGGTGGAGCTCGGCAACATGCAGGGGCTTGGTGGAAGACGTCAAGAAGAAGTACAAGATGAGATTAACAAGCGTACAGAGACGGAGAATGAACGTGTCCTTATCAAGAAAGATGTGGATGACGCTTACGTGAAGAGCGTGGAGCTGGATTCTGGCCGGAAACGGCTGGCTAGTGCGATCAGCTTCCTCTGCCAGATCCATGAAGAAGAGGAGATCCGGAGCTGCAGTCCCAGAACTCAGTCGCTCTGTGGTGCTGTCCATGCACAGCAGCCACTCCCTGGACCTGGGCAGCAGCATCATTGAAGTCCACACTCAGTATGATGACATCGCCAACCGTAGTTGGGCCGAGGCTGAGAGCATGTACCACATGAAGTATGAGGAACGACAGACGCTAACTAGGAAGCATGGGGTGACTTGCGCCTTACAAAGATGGAGCTCTCTAAGATGAATGGCAGCATTCACTGCCTGAAGGCAGAGATTGGGGCCCCCAAAGGCCAGAGGGCATCCCTGGAGGCTGCCATTAGTGATACTGAGCCATGTGGAGAGATGGCCATTAAGGACACCAGTGCCAAGCTGGCAGAGCTGAAGGCTGCCAAGCAGCCTGCCAAGCAGGACATCGCAGACAGCTCCGGACAGCTCTGCAAGTACCGGGAGCTGATGAATGCCCGAGCTGGTGAACTGCCATCTACCTCAAACTGCTGGAGAGCAAGGACTGCTGGCTGCAGTCTGGGACGCAGAGCTTGAGTATCCACAGGAAGACCCCCAGGGGCTACCCAGGAGGCCGAGCTCAGCCTCTTGAGCCCTCACCAGCCCTGGATTTAACTATGGATTGAGTTCTTCCCAGCCCAGCTCCAGCTCTGCGGGGGGCTCCAGCACCTTCAGCAGCACCAAGGATGTGGTTGTGAAGAAGACTGAGACCACTGATGGGAAGCTGGTGTCTGAGTCCTCTGCTACCTGCCGAAGTGAATGGCCACCAAATACCTCACCAGCCTGCGCCCTTCCTGTGGCTGCCCAGAGCTCAGCTGTATGAAGGAGTGCTCAGCCCTAGCTCTCTGCCTGGCCTTGGGAGAAATCTCCCACCTTGGGTACTCCTCCAGCCTATGGTCTTATCCCAAATCCAATCCAATTGTATTTTCCAAAATAAAGTCTCTGCTGGCTCTGCCAAGTGCCAAAAGAAAAGAAAAGAAAAGGAAGGAAAGAAGGAAGGATTGTAGCTATTGTTAGAATTAATGAGTGTTTACATGTTAATCTTAGTTATTATAATAAGTAGCCCCTTCAAAATAGCAGGTGCCCTGTCAGGTGTGCTGGCACACACTTTAATATCCCAGCACTTAGGAGGCTGAGATATGAGGACTGAGAGCTCGAAGCCAGCATGAGATACCAAGCAAGACCCTGCCAAAAAAAAAAAAAATTGACCCAGCAGTTAAGAAATGAGAGTACTAGTTTGACATGAATCTCATCAGTAACTTTTTGTAAGAACCCCAGACCCCAGACTGTTCCTCAGATCTAGAACTTTTCAATTCCATGGGGAACCAAAATTAGATCAATGTAAGAAGGAGAGTAAGCACTTGGGAGACAGAGGGCAGGTGGATCTCTAAGAGTTTAAGACTAGTATGGTCTTCATAGTAAGTTTAAGCCCATCCAGTGATGCATAGTGAGGGCTTTTCTTGAAGAAAATAAAAATTTTTTTGATGGATTGATGTGATAAAGTCAAAATACTATTAAATATATAGAGGAGGGGAAAGGAAGCAGCACCAGGCAAAGGAAAAAGAAAAATAACCCAAGGAAAAGAAAATAGGTGAAAATTCACAGATAAAATTAACTAACTGTATAAAGAGGAAGAAAGGGACTAGAGAGATGGCTCAGCAGTTAAGAGCAATGGATGTTCTTGCAGAAGACCCAGGTTCAAATCTCAGCACCCACATGGCAGCTAACAACCATCTCTAACTTCAATTCCAGGGGATCCATTGCCCTCTTCTGTCCTCTGTGGGCACTGCACAACATGGGTGCACTTAGACACATGCAGTCATAGCAATTATACACACAAAATAAATAAATTTAATAAAGAATAAAAACAAAAATGATGCAATACAGGAAGACTGCTAAATAGGTAGATTAAATAAAGATGAGGTAAGGGGCAGCCCCTTCCTGTGTCCTCTTGAGGATTGCTAGTTGTGTTCGTGGAGGCAGGGAGAGTCAGTGTAGTTGTGGACGCTTAGCTTTCCTGTGGCTCATGCTGGTTCTGAGTCTGTGCTTGTAAATTCTGCTGTCTCTGAGAACATGCCTCAGAATGACTATTTTCTTTCCTTGCCTGTTGGGGCTCTGCGGGCCACACGTAGCTTTGCATTCTGTGAGCTAGACAGGTTCTCTCCCTCTGGGTGGCTGTTTTAGCGGGGATGGGGGTCTCCCAAGTGCACTGGGAATGTGGGAAGCTTTGGTTACAGCACTAGGATCGGTACAGGCAGAGGACCTGCCTTCATAGTTTCAAGGACTCCTAACTACTAATCACCCTGTTGTGGACATCATGCACAACCTGGGAACTTGGGAGTTCTTTGGCACTACAGGAAGTAGGTGGCTCCAGAATTCAATCTAATCACCAGCCTGACTCAGAGTTATCATCAAACTAATTCTCAGTGATGAGGTCTTTTCCTCTCCTTCTGCTCTTCCCAGCCTGGGCCAGCGGCCTTCGGCTTGTCCGTGTCTGCCCTTCCTGCTCTCCACAACCCCAGCCGCCTTCAGCTTGTCCGTGTCCACTCTTCCTGCTCTCCACAACTACCTCTCTGGGCTTCCCTCACCCAAGGGCCAAACTTGGGGTCCCCTGACCCATATGGATGGTCTCTGACCTCAGGACCTGAAGGCAGTCAGTTTTTAACACTAAATTCACTCTCAGTGTGGCACACAGCTGCTGTCCTGAGACTCCTACAGTGTGACGAAATATGTGTCTCCATGGCCGACCCATCTGCTGGAGGAACCACCATCTTACCAGTCCCACTGGATCTGAAGCTCATGAGGACTGCGGGCCTATCTTGAGGAGGGTTAGGGGTGCTGGCTCTCATCTGGCTTGGCCTTTGGAAGCAGCAGCTTCTGAGTGTCCTCCCTCCACCAGGATCTTCTCTGCACAGTGCATCTTTGTTTCTGCTCTTTTCTAATATCTTTCTTGCATTTCCAGAGCTTTTCCTCTATTTCTTTCTCTTCCTTTCATGGAGGCAACCTCTAGTCCACCTAGAAGTCCACAGCTCAGCTTTCTATTGTCCCTCCTTCCTTCTTTATTGCCATTGGGCTACCATTCATGTCTCAGTGTCCTGATAGGTGACAAAATGATTTTCAGAAAGATTAAGTAGTTTGCACAAAGTCTCACAGTAACCAACATACATGGGTAACTTTAAACCAGGCTTCTCTGCTTCCTGAACCTCGGCTCTTAACCATCATGCTATAGGGTTACCTCCATATACACTTAGCCTGCTGTAGGAGTCTTCTTCAGGTCCTGAAGAGCATGAATAACCATAGCAGTAATAGGAATAGAATTAGTAAAAGCAGTTGCTTGGAGGGCTAGTAAGTCCAGTCCGTCAATAACCCTGCAGGCTGTAGATGGGGAATCAGAAGCCTAAGAGCATAGGTGATGGGCCAGAGCCACTAAGCAGCAGCTGATGAAGGCACACTTTCCGCCTACAGTGCTACGTCAACCTGCTCTTCTGGTACCAGTTCTTCTGTGGTTTCTCCGGCTCCACCATGATCGATTACTGGCAGATGATATTCTTCAATCTCTTCTTCACTTCCTTGCCTCCCATCATCTTTGGAGTCCTTGATAAAGATGTGTCTGCAGAAACACTCCTGGCCCTGCCTGAGCTTTACAAGAGTGGACAGAACTCTGAGGTAAGGGGCTTGGGCAGGAACAGGTTGCTGGCTTCAGCTTCTTCCTGACCTTGGCAGGGTCCCTGCAGGTCAGAGAGAGAGCACTAGTTTAGCGGCCAGAAGCACATCTTACTAGCCACAAGTCTGTCACTTCCCATGTGACTTTGAGCAACACTGGCCTATTTCTCATTTGCTGCTAGAAGTGTAGGACAAGACCAGTGAGTATATTTTAATAAGCTCTTAATTATATCACAAGTTAATGTGTGACTGCCCTAGCTGTTTGGGGGAGGGGGGGTGGCATTGCAGAAAGATCCCATCTCTCTAGGCTGTGAGGTACATCAAGACCCAGTTATGAGTCCATTTTCTGTTTCTCTAACAGGATACCTAGAGCTAGGTAATACTTAACAAGATTTTATTTAGCTCATAATTTTGAGACTGAAAGTCTGGGATCAGGCAGCTCCATCTGTTCAGCCTTCTTGGCAAGGGCCTTCTTGGCTCCACCAGAATATGGAGATGCCCTCGTGGGTGGGAATAAATGCAAGGAGAGATCACATGGTGAGACAAGAAGTTAGAGCAATTCCTGGGTCAGGCTTGCTCTAACAGCCCATTCTCATGGGAACTAACTCACTCTCTGAAACCAGCATTAATCTCTTCTAAGAAAGTGCGTTGGTTTCCTAACTACCTTCCCCTAGGTCCTACCACTTAAAGATTCTATCACCTCCTAACACCACCATACTGACTTCCACACCTCTAACACAGAAGCCCTTAGAGGATGCATTCAAACCATGTCCAGACCATAACCTCTGGTTTGAGGACCTCTATGACTAACAGCTGGTTTACTCATCACTGGGTAAGGCGCTCATAAATGAATGCTTCTACTTTACACAGAGGAAGGCAGAGCTTAAGGCTTTAAGATTATATACAGCTAGAACTTTTTGGAAGAAGCCATCAAGTGGATGTCTAGAAGCCCAAAGACACTACTGTGCATCTCTGAGTGATTTAATGAAGTAATCCAGGTGCTCAGCCTAGCCCGGGCTCAGGCAAGGAGGTGGACAGAGATGTTGGCTACTTCTATGCGAGTGCTGAGGGATAATCTTGGAAGCACCTGACAGCATTTCAAAGCACAGCGTTCTGGCACTTTAGACAAGGGAGGGCAAAGCCACACATGATATTTAAGAACTGTTGTTGAGGGACTGGAGAGATGGCCTGGCGGTTAAGAGCGCCGACCACTCTTACAGAGGCCCCGGGTTCGATCCCCAGCACCCACATGGCTGCCGAGAACCGTCTGAAACTCCATTTCCAGGAGAACTCCAGTTCCAGGGGAATCCGAGAGACCCTCTTCTGACCTCCGCGGTATTGCACGACACGGGTGCACAAACTTGCATGCAGACAGTTCATTCATACACATACGGAAATAAATAAAATTAATTAAAAAATTTTTTAAAAAAGAACTGTTGTTGCACAACACAGGTGTACAAACCTACATGCAGACAGTACATTCATACACATACAAAAATAAATAAAATTTAAAAAAGAACTGTTGAAAGCCAGGCATGGTGGCACATGCCTTTAATCCTAGCACTTGGGAGGCAGAAACAGGCAGATCTTCATGAGTTCAAGGCCAGCCTGGTCTACAATGTGAGTTCCAGGACAGCTGGGGCTGGGGCTACAGGGAGACCCTGTCCCGAAAAGACCAAAAAAAAAAAAAAAAAAAAGAACCTTTGACTTTTTTGTGGACTATCAAAGAATTAAGCCAAATCCTAACCTAAAGACAGAGAGGAAAGCAATACATCAGCCAGGGATAGCAAAGCACCACTCAGTCTTCTAATTTTACCTCCCTCACAGGCATACTGGCTGCATAATGTAGACCTTGACTATACACCATTCCAAAAAAAAGAAAAAAGAAAAAAGAAACATATTCAAATGTTTTCCTTTCCCCCAAGAAGGTAGAAGAGCGAAACACAAAATGAGAAAGCTTATCTCTAAACCAGCTGGGCTCTGTCTCTTGGGAGCCATGATCCTGATCTCTCAGTGAGCTGCCCCTCAGATGCTGAGTAGCAACTTCAGACTCTATATGCACTGAGCTTATAGCAGTATTAATCATAGAGCTGATGAAAGTTAGTACCACGCTTTCAAGAAACCAAGGCAAAATCACATTTAGTGCTCTTGAACTGCATATTTTATAGAAAAAGAAACCAGTTCTCAGGGAAGCTAGCAATTTTCACAAGGTCACATGCGAGCGGCAGGGTGGAGACTGCATATTTTTGCAACTCGGATGAGAGGCATTCAAAGTGTCATGTCATGGGCCAGCCACACATAAGAAAGATGCTTGCAAAGGCCAGAGGCTTGCCTGGATGCTGCTAACTATAAGTGTGCTCTTCCCTGGCAGAGCTACAACCTGTCCATGTTCTGGATTTCCATGGCGGATGCATTCTACCAGAGCCTTGTCTGTTTCTTTATCCCTTACTTGGTAAGTCATATAGTCCTTTCCTACTCACATAAATTACAGTGTAAGACTGGTCTTGGTGACACAAAATTCCAGACTAATAATGTCTTTTTACATAACTAGAAGACTCCAAATTCTTGGTTGGCCATATCCAACACAAGGTGTTTGAGGAAAGTGTTTACACTGGGTTGTTTTCCCTTGTAGAAAAACACCCAGTTAACTTATACCCCCACTTAGGTGGGAATCGTGTTGTAGACGATGTTGTCTTGTTTTCCACTGTCACCAGTGTTCTCCTCTATCTTACACCTGGATTTCTCTACTCATTGATTTCTTCCTTTATTTGAACTTATGACCCTTGATTTATGTAGATTTGTACTTCCAGACTAAGTCAGCAAGTTTTGCTAATAAGGGACAGTACATGATCTTAATTAGACACCAGATGCCACAGATGGCACAGGAAATCTGTCATTTTCCTGGATAAGAGACCAGTATGTAGGACAGTGTCACCAGCTAAGCAGGACTGCTTACCCAACCTCTGTCCTCATATTTTGCAGTTAGCAACAAGACAGGAGACGCAGACATCTACTTTGTTCAGATTTCCCATCCTGCGATACCCTCCCTAGCCAGCTCTCATCTAGCCTCCCCTGCTTTATCTGAGCAGAACTCCCTTGTAGACCTCCAGGTAGTTCTGCATCCACCCTACCCATCCCTAGACTTAACCTCTGCCTGGACTGTAGTTCCCTCTTCTTCATCTGCTCATAGCCGATACACCCCTTCCATGCCCCCAGGCTGCCTAGTCCTCACCTCTACCATACCACTTACCTCTTATTGTTTCATGTCTACCCAGCCTAATAGACCATAAACTCCTTAAAGGTGAATACACATATCCTCAGCAATTAGCACTGAGCTTATAGATGCTCAAAACTCTTTCGTTCATTCCACAGTAGTTCCCCAGGCCTCATCAGGACAAACATGTTTCTAAACAATTTAATCCTATCCAGTTAGTTATCATCTTGGTCAGTTCATCTCACCCTCTTCTCTCTTTTCCCTTGAGTCCTGCCTCTGCTGATATTTCATAATCATTGTATGAAAAGCACGGCCTTAAGTCCATATATGCCTACCTAATAGTGCCTGTTTGTTACACCTCCACAGACCTACAGAGGCTCTGATATAGATGTCTTTACCTTTGGAACACCAATCAATACCATCTCCCTCACCACCATCCTCTTGCACCAGGCAATGGAGATGAAGACATGGGTAAGGATTCCAGAGCCCATTCGGCTTAATAATTGTGGTCTTACTCATTGACTGTACTCAAAGTTCTGACTCTTTCCTCTCTGTGCTACTGATCCACTCAGTTAATCCATAGCACCTAGCTATGTCTACTTGTACCGCAGTGAGACTGATGAAGATGCTAGCATCCCTGGCCTCAAGCACCAGCCAGGATAACAACACTGATGCCCATTAAGCAATGAGACAGATATTTTCAAAACCAGATGATACTGATGAAATGTTCAGGACTGTTTCAGATAGAACAGGTTAGCCTGACATTGTCTAGACAGGTCAGTTACCCATTTAACTTTAGGATACCACAGCTCAAGCATGCCCACATATCCTATCTGAGAAGGTAGGCTGAGGAGATGTCTCGGTCGGTGACTTGCTTGCATAGACCTGAGCTTGATCCTCAACTGCCACATAAAAGCCAGGCACATTGGTGTGCATCTGCAATCCCAACACTGGGGTGGCAGAGCTTCAGTCTAGCTCAGTCAGTGAACTACATGTTCAGCAAAAGACCCTACTACAAAATACAAGGTGTAGAATGATAAAGGAAGCCACTGGTCATTAACCTCTAGCCTACAGGCACCAACACATACAGGCAGCCTACAGGCACCAACATATACAGGCAGCCTACAGGCACCAACACATACAGGCAGCCTACAGGCACCAACACATACAGGCATACACACATAAACAACAAATAAATAATAAAGGCAATGCCAGCTTTATCGCTGAATTTTCTAGTCAACAATAACTGTAAAGAGCTTAAAATTACAAGCAAAGTATCAAGCTACATGATCTTTATATGTAACCTCATTTAATTTCACAGAGCCCACTGTACAGATTTAGACATAGATACAACAAGATTAAGAAACTGGTACCTGCTGGGCATGGTGGCACATGCCTTTAATCCTAGCACTTGGGAGGCAGAGGCAGGTGGATCTCTGTGAGTTCAAGGCCAGCCTGGTCTACAGAGTGAGTTCTAGGACAGCTGGAGCTACAGGGAGACCCTGTCTCAGAAAGAAAAAAAAAAAAAAAAAAGAAAAAGAAAGAAACTGGTCCCAAGCAGTTCAAAAGAGAAATGGGTTTTGAGCCCTGGGAATCTGACCAGTTTGCTAATAATGCAAACACATAATAAGATTTAATGGTATGCGAAGACCATAGTAGAGAAAGATCTGTCCTTATGACTGAAATGACTATCTCTGAAAGCATATGTACTGTAAGTTTGAAAATGTCCCCAAGTAGTCTCAAGATGAGGGGATTTATCCCCTGCCTCCCACCACCATCACGGGCTCTGGTCAGTGGGTAAGAAGAATTTGAAAGAGTAAGAATCTTAAAGACCATCCTCCCTAACAGAATTAGAAGCAAGCCAGAGAAAACTTTACATACTTCAGCATTCCAGAATGCATTTCTAAATAGCTCATGGAGTAAAAATTAAATCATAATGGAAATTATCTTACTGAGTGACTATAAAATTATGACATATTCAGACTTACAGAAGCTGCTAAGGATTTCCCTATTGAAAACAAAAGGATGGGAAAAAAAAAAGATTCAACTTGAGAAACTTAACTGATTAACAGGTAAATGTAAAGAAAAAAGAAGATAAACATATGAAGAGAAAAAGTTCAAGCAGTGATAAGAAAATGTGATAACAAAAGTGAGATCCACAAAACTTCAGTAAAACCAAACTCTAACAAAACAGGTTCAGATGACAAAGAACCATGGTAGAAACTGAGATGACAGCAATCATAAAATTTTTAATTATATGTTTTGAAACTTTGTTTAAACCTAAAAAGTACCAAAATGTCAAGATCATTCAACAAATAAAAAATATGTTAAATCCTGTCTCCAAAAACATCAGACACAAAGAATTACAGAAATAACTTTGCCTAACCTTAATGCACATATAATTTCTATTTTATATCAATTTTTCATAGAGTAGAAAAACTCAGGAAAAGAAATTCTGTTTATGCTCCTGTACCAAAATATCTAAGATTAGATCATTTGTAAACAGTAGAACTTTCTCATGTTTCTGGAAGACTCAAAGTCCAAGATCAAGGCACTGGCAGCCCCAGTGTTTTGGGAGAGGAGCTCCTCTATGTCCAAGATGATTTGTTCTTACAGCATCCTCTACAGGCAAGGGAGGCAGAATGAGATGTTTGCTACACACTGTGCCCCCACACTGCAATAGCAAAAGGCACTCCCTATGATTATAAAAGCATTAATCCGCCGGGCGTGGTAGCGCACACCTTTAATCCCAGCATTCAGGAGGTAGAGGCAGGCAGATCTCTGTGAGTTCAAAGCCAGTCTGTTCTACATAGCAAGCTCCAGGCCAACTGGGACTAAAGGGAGTCCCTGTCTCAAAAAGACAAAATAAATAAATAAATAAATAAAATCATTAATCCATTCATTGGACAAAGCCGTTATGGTGTAATCATGTCCCCGAAGGTCCCGCCTCCCTGTACTCTCACACAGGGCCTTGGATGACCACATAGGAACTTTGGAGGATAACATACACTCAAACTATAACAATGTGTATTCTGTGGCTAGAGTAACTCAAATGCCACATGCACGCAGGCAGCTCAAGGAAAGAAAATGCTAGAAAGACCTCACTAACATACCTGTAAAAAAAAATCCTGGGGCTGGAGAGATGGCCTAGCGGTTAAGAGCACCAACTGCTCTTGCAGAGGACCTGGGTTTGATCCCCAGCACCCACATGGCGGCTGAGAACCGTCTGTAACTCCAATTCCAGGAGAACTCCAGTTCCACGGGAATATGACACCCTCTTCTGACCTCCGCAGCATTGCACAACACGGGTGCACAAACCTGCATGCAGACAGTACATTCATACACATAGGAAAATAAATTTTTTAAAAAATCCTGAATAAATGTTAGCACATCA
Source organism: Rhizomys pruinosus (assembly GCA_009823505.1). NCBI lineage: Eukaryota > Metazoa > Chordata > Mammalia > Rodentia > Spalacidae > Rhizomys > Rhizomys pruinosus. The sequence continues at coordinate 232,064 of VZQC01007170.1, read as the reverse complement.
GCTCAGCAGTGTGTTAAGAATAAAATAAAAAATCTACAACCAAGGAACTCACTACTCTCAATGGTGGTTTAAAAACAGCTGGAAGAGTTTAAAGAACTCATTGCCTATGATAGAATATCACTTCTAAGTAAGCACCCTGCAGACAAGCTTACACGTAGATAAGGAGACACATCTGAGCATGTTTGGTATAGCACTGGTTTTGATAGAAAAAAGTTCATAAAGAGCCTAAAATGTTCAACAGGAAAATCCACTATGGTACATTCATATCATAGAATACATATAGTCCCAACTTAACAGTAATTTAGCTTACTTTTTTTATGTCATGGGTGGAACACCAAAGGAACATATATTGGGTAAAACTATACTTCAGTGCTGAGCATGGATCTTTTCCTGGGCTAGCAACATGCAGTGGGATACTGTCCCCATGTAGCAATGGCAGCGGCAGCTTTATAATCACAGAGGTAAACAACCTAGTTTCTACAGGGGATTGCACTGCTAGGCTGTGACCTTTGGGGGTTAGGTGTGGTATGAGGCACTGGCAGCTTAACAATATTTTTTACTTACAACAGGTTTATGTGACAACCTTGTCATAAGTCAAAGAAGCATCTGTAGTTAAAATGAGTGAGCTAAAAACAGATCATCAATGTAGACACAGCTCTAAATTATAATGTCATGTGAGAGTTTGCAGAATTTCCTTTGTCTGCTCAAGCTGTCATAACAGATGCCATCAATTGTGTGGCTTAAACAGCAATGAGTTATTTCTTACAGTTCGGGAGGCTTGAAGTCCAGAGTCAGCATCTTGGTCCATCCATTGTCTGGGGAGAGTATTCATCCCAGGTTGTATACAATTGCACATCACTGGAAAAGTGAGAAATAGGGGTCTCTTTTACTTTGTGTCTTGTCTTATAAGAACACCAATTCCAGGGCTGGAGAGATGGCCTAGTGGTTAAGAGGGCTGACTGCTCTTGCAGAGGACCCAGGTTTGATCCCCAGCACCCACATGGTTCATGGGAATCCAACACCCTCTTCTGACCTCCGCGGCATTGCACGACATAGGTGCACAAACCTACATGCAGACAGTACATTCATAAACATACAAAAATTTAAAAAAATTAAAAAAAGAACACCAATTCCATTCATGGGGGCACCTAAAATTGCCTCCTCAAAGCTCCATCTTCAAGTGCTACTATCATATTGAGCTTTAGTGCATCAGCATATGAATTTGAGAAGAGACACAAATACCCAATCCATAAGCAAAAGGGATACATACTTATGATAAAGTAAAAATTTATCCATAAAGACAGCTATATAAACATGTCAGTAAATATACATAAACAGTATGAATACTAAGTTTATATTCAAGATTAAACACATGCCATTTGAAAGAGATATATGGGCACTTTAATTGTATCTCAGTAATTTATTTATAATTCTGAAAACCAATATACTCCCAGCAAATAAACTCTGCAGTGTAGAATGCTTTTGATCATTTTATCTTTTTTAACCTTTTCATAATGTCCTTCACAGTGTAATTAGGCCTTGTTTGGGAGTTTTAAGGGGACAGGGAATTGTGATACAGGGAACTGAATAGGGCCTGGCACACTTAGCAAACACTATCAGTAAGCTATATCTCAAACCCTTTCAATATTTTGAAACAGGGTCCCACTAAGTGGTATATACTGGCTTTGAACTTAAGCAGCTCTTGAACTTGGAACTCTCCTATTTCAGTCTCTTGATTAGCTGGAGTTGAAACCTGTATCACTTAGACCCATGTCAATAGTAAATGGGTACTTACAGTAAACATTTAGTACCTTCTCTCAAATTTCTATATCCATTTTGTTTTAAAGAGAGAAATGACTACTGGGTATGATCTTGCACACCTGTAAACCCAGCTCTCAGGAGGCCAAGTTGGGAGATCACAAGTTCAAAGCAGCTAGCCTACATAGTGAGAAAATCTCTCTCTCTCTCTCTCTCTCTCTCTCTCTCTCTCTCTCTCTCTCTCTCTCTCTCTCTCTCTCTCTCGTCTTTTTGGAGATAGTATCCCTACAGCCCCAGCTGTCCTGGAGCTCACTATGTAGACCAGGCTGGCCTTGAACTCATGGAGATCTGCCTGCCTCTGCCTCCCAAGTGCTGGGATTAAAGGCATGTGCCACCACAGCCAACTGAGATCCTCTCTTTAAAAAAAGCAAAAAAGGTGGGGCTGGAGGGATGGCCTAGCGGTTAAGAGCGACGACCGCTCTTGCAGAGGACCCGGGTTCGATCCCCAGCACCCACATGGCGGCTGAGAACCGTCTGTGACTCCGGTTCCAGGAGAACTCCAGTTCCAGGGGAATCCGAGACCGTCTTCTGACCTCCGCNCTGCCCTGACAGCCCAGCTGTCCTGGAGCTCACTCATGTATGACCAGGCTGGCCTTGAAACTCATGGAGATCTGCCTGCCTCTGCCTCCCAAGTGCTGGGATTAAAGGCAATGTGGCCACACACCAGCCAACTGAGATCTCCTCTCTTTAAAAAAAGCAAAAGGTGGGGCTGGAGGGGAGATGGCCTAGCGGTTAAGAGCCGACGACCCTCTTGCAGAGGACCCGTGGTCGATCCCCAGCACCCACAATGGCGGCTGAGAACGATCCGTCTGTGACTCCGGTTCCAGGAGAACTCCAGTTCCAGGGGAATCCGAGACCGTTCTTCTGACCTCCGCGCATCGCACGACACGGGTCGCAGACCTGCATGCAGACAATACATACATTCATACACAAAAAAAAAAAAAAAAAAAAAAAAAAAAATTAAAAAAAAAAAAAAAAAAAAAAAAAAAAAAAGCAAAAAAGGATGGGGCTGGAGAGATGGCTCAGCAATTAAGAGTATTAGCTGCTCTTACAGAGGACCTGGGTTTGATTGCTAGCACCTACATAGCAGCTGACAACTATCTATAGCTCCAGTTCCACAGGACTCTGTCTCCCTCTTCTGACTCTGTAGGCATTGCATGACACAGGTGCACTTACATACATGCAGGCAATACACTCATACACATAAAATAAAAAATAAATTATTTTAAAAAGAAAACAGAAAAGGAAATATTGTCTTAGCATTATTTATCTACCTACTGCAGCTCTAGGCCAGGTACTGCAATAAAGATCAGAACTTTCCTTTTTAATTTTTTTTACTTATTTATTTATTATTTTTATGTGTATGAGTGTACTATCTGCATGTAGGTTGGTGCACCTGTGTCATGCAATGCCATGGAGGTCAGAAGAGGGCATTGGATTCCCCTGGAACCGTAGTTAAAGACAGTCCTTAGCCACCATGTGGGTGCTGGGAATCGAACCCGGGTCCTCTGTAAGAGCAGTCGGCACTCCCAACCACTAAGCCATCTCTCCAGCCCTGAGATAAGTAATTTCTAGGACTCTCTGAAAGGAGTCAGCTTCTAAGATGATTAGGCAAAAATATATCTCCTTTTTGAAAGTTCTTGAATCAGGGAGAGTCTAGTTCTTCTCTAGATCAACACGGATGTTTGCTTTGTAATGATCTAGTAAGCTGCTCATTTTTTTGAATTTTTGATGTGTGTGTTCTACTTCAAAGTGTTTAAAACAAAGTTAACTATGCAACGCTGTCCCTGATCCAACAGACCCTCTAACAGCAACTTCTCTGTCTCCTGCCTAGACTGTCTTCCACGGGCTTGTTCTCCTTGGCAGCTTTTTGGCGTACTTCATGATAACTCTACTGTACAATGCCACCTGCGTCACCTGCAACAGCCCAACCAACCCCTACTGGGTTATGGAAAACCAACTCTCTGATCCCATGTTCTACCTCATCTGCCTCCTCACACCAGTCGTGGCTCTTCTCCCAAGGTTCGAGCTCTTGGTCAATGTCCTTTTTTTTTTTAATTTTTTTTATTAATTTTATTTATTTCCGTATGTGTATGAATGTACTGTCTGTATGCAAGTCTGTGCACCCGTGTCGTGCAATGCCGCGGAGGTCAGAAGAGGGTCTCGGATTCCCCTGGAACTGGAGTTCTCCTGGAATTGGAGTTTCAGACGGTTCTCAGCCGCCATGTGGGTGCTGGGGATCGAACCCAGGTCCTCTGTAAGAGCGGTCGGCGCTCTTAACCGCTAGGCCATCTCTCCAGCCCGGTCAATGTCCTTTTAAACTCCTAACTGGAGCCAAGTATGGTAGTACCTGCCTTTAATCCCAGCACTCGGGAGGCAGGTGGATCTCTGTGAGATCAAGGTCAGCCTGGTATACATAGTGAGTTCCAGGATAGATGGGACTAAAAAGAGGCCCTATCTCAAAAAATTAACTAATTAATTAAAACTCCCAGTTGAACCTGGAGAGATGGCTCAGCAGTTAAGAGCACCCCGGTTCAGGCCTCAGCACTTATGTGGTGGCTAGCAACAGCCTGTGACTCCAGTTCACGGGATCCTACACCTTCTTCTGGCCTCTGAGGAATTGTATGCACTTGTATACATACAGGCAAAATACCCATACACATAAAAAGTAAATAATTTTTAAATGCCCGATGTCCCCCTAAGTACTCGATTCTCATAACTCATGTGTATCAGACACATTTCTCCTTGATGTGACAAAAATACCTGACCAAAGCAACTTAAGAAAGGAAAGAAAGGTTATTCTGCCTCACAGTGTGTGGACAGAGTCTGTCCTGGCCAGAAGTTAGGACAGCAGAAATGCAGTGCAGCTGGTCACGTTGCATCCACACTCAGGAAGCAGAGAGAGGGGAATGTTGGGGCTTGGTCCACTTCTCCTTTATATTCATCCTGGGACCACATTCGTGGTGGGTCTTCCCTCCTCAGCTAAACCTGTCTAGAAACACCCTCATGACGTATGTTTCTGTAAAGATTCTAAATCCAGTCAAGTTGACAGTGCGGAGGAACCACCACACCAAGAGCTATCACTTGGCACCTGATGGGAACTTTACTGTCTGTTTCCTAGTGGTGACACACTGGGGAAAAAAAGAGCAATGAGCCCAAGAGATGAATAACACTGACTTTGGTCCCAGCACAGCCACAGTGTAGCAAAATGGCTGTAGTTCTGACATCTGTGTTATGAGCCTAATTCTACCTCCCTGATATAAATTTCGTTTTGTGGTAAGAAAGCATTATTTAAATTTTTATTTTATGTGTATTAGTGTTTTACCTGCCTCTATGTAAGTGTACCCATGACATACAATGCCCATGGAGACCAGATGAGGGTGTCAGATCCCCTGGAACTGGAGTTAAAGACAGTTGTTAAGCTGTCATGTGGGCGCTGGGAATTGAACCCCAGTCCTCTGCAATAGCAGGCAGTGCTCTTAACCACTGAGCCATCTCTCCAGCCCCAGGAAGCATTTTTATTAATTTTGTTTATTTTTGTATGTGTACGAGTGTACTGTCTGCATGTAGGTTTGTGCACCCGTGTCGTGCAATGCCGCGGAGGTCAGAAGACGGTGTCGGATTCCCCTGGAACTGGAGTTCTCCTGGAATTGGAGTTTCAGACGGTTCTCGGCCGCCATGTGGGTGCTGGGGATCGAACCCGGGTCCTCTGTAAGAGCGGTCGGCGCTCTTAACCGCTAGGCTATCTCTCCAGCCCCAGGAAGCATTTTTAAAAGCTTGGTAGTCTTTTTCCGTTAGCCAAGAAATCTCGAGCAGCCCAGCAAGCCACATGAAGTACAAGCATGAGGAGAAAATGACTGGCATCCGTAGAGGATCCTGAGCATATAGAATAAGTAAAAACTAAAAATAAACATAACCCTCAGAGAATGCTTTTCCCACCCTACCCCTTTCTCATCACAACCCAGAACACAGAGACCCTCACAGGGACCATGAGATCAAGCCTCTGTTGGAAAATGTCATCAGAAATATCAGACATTGTGTGTGTGTGTGTGTGTGTGTGTGTGTGTGTGTGTGTGTGTGCCATGTATGAGCAAATGCTTGTGGAGGCCAGAAGAGGGCATAAGATCCCTGGGATCTGGAGTTACTGGTAGTTGTGAGCTGCCCAGCATGGCTTCATGTCAAGAGCAGCAAGCCATTTCTCCATCCCCAGAGTTAGATATTTTTGTCCCCTAATTTTGAAATTGAAGCAAGTATGATCACCCCCAGCCACGGTGAGCTGCTCTATTCTATTCCATGTCTTTGGGGGATATATAAAGAAATTAATAAGCCCTATGTTTGTTACTACTGCTCCTTACTTCTAGAGAGCATTCTTGGAGCCACAGTTGTACAAGGCTATAGCAGCAGTTTAATAAAGACCTTTGAAATATGTGCAAGGACCATTGACACATGTGAAATGAACAGACAGACATCAGCTCAAGAGCTTGCTGAAGAGATGAGGGTTAAGTTACGGAAATGTTAGCAAATGTGTATTTTCTAGTGATTGTGGTATATAGACTAAATCTTTGTTTAGCCTATATTATCATAACAAAGCTGAATTTTCATTTAATTCTATTTACTAAGAATATCACAGTTTTTTTCTGATAATGAAAGCATTTTAATAGTTGTAAGAACTTCTGACTTATAACCTTAGAATAATTCTTGTGTTTTTACAGACATCTACATGATTGAATGTTTGCTATAGAAAACTTACTGGCTTAAAGTTGTTAGTCACATTTATAATGATCATAATTGAGTTTACTCACCAATATTGTGACAAGTAGACAACTAATCTTGGTCTAGTTAATTCACCCAGCACAAAAGGATAGTACAAATTCCCTTCAGCTAGAAACAGATATATGCAAACCATTTTAAAGATTTTTTTTTTCTTTTTGGTTCTGAACTTGACCCTAGGTGCATCCTCTTAATTAGCTACAGCCGAGGTAACACTCTCCGGCCCACCTTCCCTGGACTGTGACATTCTTGGACCCTCTCCCAGTCCTCCTCCTTTTCTGTGTGACTTACACCCCTGATGTAGGCAATGTCAAGTCTTCATCCTAAATTCTCGCACCTCTTCATTTTATATTTTCTCCACGAACATAGTGATCACTGTTCTGGACTTAAAGATCTTGTTTAACAGATGATTCCTAACACAGACCTCTCTTCTTCCACTTGCATTTCTCTTTTTTTATTTTATTTATTTTTGTATGTGTATGAATGTACTGTCTCCATGTAGGTCTGTGCACCCATGTCGTGCAATGCCACAGAGGTCAGAAGAGGGTGTCGGATTCCCCTGGAACTGGAGTTCTCCTGGAATTGGAGTTACAGACGGTTCTCAGCCACCATGTGGGTGCTGGGGATCGAACCCAGGTCCTCTGTAAGAGCAGTCGGTGCTCTTAACCGCTAGGCCATCTCTCCAGCCCCCACTTGCATTTCTCTAGCTGCCTGCTCATCAATTCCACTGGGCATATTTAGTCTAGGAAAAGTGGGAGACACAACTCAATTCATGGTTTTACCCTCCATCATCACAACTGTCCAAAAATCCCAGTGTTTTCAGAATTCCCTGTAGCTAATGCTCTCCATGCAGAATCCAAGCAGACCTATCATCATCATCCTTGACAACCTCTGAGACCACATCCCTAGTTTGTGCATCACCAGGTCCTGACACTTTTATCTGCGATGTATTTCTCAAGCACATCTGTTATTTCCATTTCTATAGCCAGCACCATAGACACGCTATGCCCCTATCATCCCAAATTACATCATTTATCTCCTATTGGGACTTTCTTCATTGTTAATATATCAAAGTCTGTTCTTTGATACCAGCCAAGGGCTTCCCAAGTCCTTTACAATAAAATATGAAACCCAAATCATCACTCACTGTCGTTGCCTGCTCTGGTCCTCCTGTCTCCGTCTAGGAAAGGTTTTCTCGTTCTCACTAGTCTGCCTGAGGTTTGTGTCTCGCCCCTGTGCCTGGCTATGCAAATTCCAGTCCTCAGCCTGTGGTTCTTAGGATGGTCTCCAGATGAGACTGGGCCTTCTTGACACTGATCTATGTCTATATTCTTGTGCAACATAAGAGTAGCAATTCTCTCTTGTTCAAGGCTTAATCCTGTAGGACCTGGCTTACTGTGGGAATTTGACAAGTATTCATTGAATAGATGGATGGGGAAAAGGTAGTGAGTGGCTTGGACCAGAAAAGATTTCAACTGAGGAAATTTCAGTTTCAGAACAAGAAGTCAAATATTCACTAAAGTACAATATATGACCCCTGCCATTTCCTCACTGGTGAGATAATTTGATCTGATCCTGTGGGATCTACTACAGTCTCAAAAAAAAGGCTTGCACCCCACCCCCACCCCCCCTATGGGTTCACCATGCAACTTTCAAATATAGTAATGGAAGCCTCTCTGCTTACAGGACTTTGAAATGTCCTCCAGGCCTGGTGGATTCTGTTTCAGATAACACTGAAAGTGGAACATAAATGACCCATGACACTTCCCATAGAAAGCAAAGCTTTAGTCACCTTCTCACCCTTCTCCTTGCCTAAATTTAGATCCAGGAGATCTTGGAGTCTAGCACAGCCTGGTGGGACAAAGGGACTCTACGGTTAGCCACTGAGATCTCTGACCTTTTTGGGAAATCTGAGGGCTCTCACCTCAGCACTTGGGGATGCCAGTTTCCTCACTGGACAAACAGTGATAAAACAGTGACACAGTCAAGCCAGCATGGTACACGGATTCATGAAAAGAATAGGTCTTTTAAACTACTGCTAAAGCTAAGTTCCACAAAAGCTTAGCATTATAAAGCAATTTAATTTGCCCAAATTAAAGTACTCACTTGTGCACAGTAGATATGAGGCAACCTGTGGATCCAGAGGCTTGGGTATGACCATACCTTGAATACTGTGTGCCTTTGGACAAATCACTGAGTCCATGCCCTCATCTGCACACAAAAGGAAGCATAAGTAGCGCTACACATTGTTTAACCACAGGGCTATTCTCTAGGCACCACATCGACAGATAATTTCTTCATCATAGCATAAACATCATTGAGTACACTCACATAAACTAAGTTGGCACCATCCCTAAGTGATTTAAGTTTGGGAAACCACCACTGCATGTGCACCCTGTCATTGATCAAAAGGTCACCAGGTATTTGACTGTACCAAGTACATGGGTTGTTGAGAGAATAAGCTGGTAATAGTTAAAGCACTAAGAGAAGCCCTGGTACAGAGTAAGTGGTGGCTGTTATATCTTGTTGGGGGTGTTCTGCTTCCATCACTAGAGGCACCCACACGTGGACTTTGAGATCTATCATTCAGAATTCAATAAAGATCATCCTGCCCTGGGTAACAAGCTAGAGTCTAAAGCCTTTTTCAATCTGAAATTTAGGAAGTCAATAGCTATATTATATATATATATATATATTATATCATATATATATATATTTTATAAATCTTTGGGTGTCAGCATGCACAAGACCCATGCAAACTCAGTCAGGAGCTCAGCATAGAACTGGGTAAATGAGCAGTAGACATTAATCATAGTTGAAGAATTGCTGGGAGCTGATTACTTCTAGGTGAGGGAGAGCTGACCTTCTTCAAGGGAATAACTCTTGACAGCTGACTAGACCCCCAGTGGATGAACTTGCACTATGGGACATCTAGGGACACTAACTTGTCTTGATAGGCCTTAACATAAATGACAGAATGCATGAAATCTGATAGGGGGGGTTCATGGGAGTGAGTATAAATTTGATTAAGATGTTTTGTACAAATACACAAAAATTTAATTTAAAATTCTTTAATATCTTTATCTCTTATTTCCTGCTAGATACTTTCTCCTGTCTCTACGAGGGACTTATGGGAAGTCTCTGATCTTAAAAGCTCAGAAAATTGACAAGCTACCAACAGACAAAAGAAACCTGGAAATCCAGAACTGGAGAAGCAAACAAAGGAGTACCCCTGCCCCTACCCCTGCCCCTACCCCTACCCCTACCCCTGCCCCTACCCCTGCCCCTGCCCCTGCCCCTTCTCCTGCACAGACTCAGCTCCCACGGCGTCCACCCCCACCTGTCCCACAGCAGGACTTGGAAGCCAGCACCCCAAAGAGCTCTAGCTCTCCCAGGCAGAAGCATATCGAAGACTGGATTCTCCAGGGTCAGGGCTGCAGCACAGAGCACTCCAGAGATGACACATGCTCAGGGGACACCTTGGCTAAGCTCTCATCTGGGGAATACCTTCTGGGGCCTAATAGGACAAAGGCTTCTGGAGCCTGCACCAGAGGACCAAAGGACATGTCCCGACTCTCAAGCAGATACAGCCATCGTAGGTCTCAGAGTTCACTAACCATATGAAGGGGCTGCAGAAATTGCTACATGCTCAGAAGAGAGCCCCCCAATCACTGAGCAAGTAACCCAGTACCCTTCCTCTTCATAGAGGAATGATCGTACCAGTCTTACTCTTTCTCCTCATCAGTGCTGACTTCATTGAAGAAGTGAAGGAGATTGAAAAAAGCAGATTGGGAAACCAGTTGACATCTAGTTTTTATCTAAAACAATAGTCTGTGGCTTTACATTATGCTTTTGTTGCGTTGTGTTCTCATGTTCCTGAGACCAAGTACCTCCTTATGACCTTCTAAATAAGTAAAGCCTATGAATATAAGCAAGCAGTAAGCATCCAAAGACTGAAGCAAGCATTTTGACCTAGGAAATATGTCAGAATATGGATGTCACTGGGCTTGTCAGACCATCACCTCACTCCAAGAGTTTAAGTTTCAGAAAAGAGCCATGCATAAGAGTGCTTCATCTTAAGGTCACTACAGGGGTGGCCAAGTCAGGAATGACATCTCTTCCATTTAGAGCTGAGTCTTCCTTCTCTGTGCCACAGAAAACTATGTCTAAGGATGAAAATGACATTTGTACTCAGTACCACAGACACTAAGGAGGGGTGTGATCTCAACTTGTATAAGACACAAGAAGAATACATATAGTAAAGTTCACCAGTGACCCTTATTTCCACTGATAGACCACATGTCCCGCCATCTAGGAATATCCCAAGGGGACAGAGCACTCTTTTCATAAAGCTATTTATTTTATTTATTTTGAAATGAAATTACTCATCCTCATTCAACTCTTACAACAGGGAAAATGAGAATCAAATCTTAGCATAGCTTCCCCAGGAGAAACCCACATGACAGAGCAACCATGAACCAAACATGACTTCTTACAGGGCAGGGCTGGCGATAAATGCCATCTTCATTCAGCGCCTGCCAGAATGCCATTAACCTCATTGTGACTGGCCTGTGCTTCAGGTAGATTGATTCAAAAGAAAAGGATTACATATACTTCCTCTCCCTCAAAGTTCTAAATGCTAAAAATGTTAAAGAATTCAAAACAGGGGCTGGAGAGATGGCCTAGCGGTTAAGAGCGCCGACCACTCTTACAGAGGACCCGGGTTCGATCCCCAGCACCCACATGGCAGCAGAGAACCGTCTGAAACTCCAATTCCAGGAGAACTCCAGTTCCAGGGGAACCCGACACCCTCTTCTGACCTCTGTGGCATTGCACGATACGGGTGCACAAATTTGCATGCAGACAGTACATTCATACAAACACAGAAATAAATAAAATTAAAAATTTTTTTAAAAATTCAAAACATTTAAAGAATGGATGAAGGGTTCTAATTGGCTTTCAAGAGAAGTGAGGTCTGCCGTGGGAAGCAGTAGCAAATCCCAAGTCTTCAAAGCTAGGTCAGAGGGTGCTCTTAAGCCCTCCTCTCCGTACACACATGCATTAGGCAAAACATCCAGGGACAGATGACACCATCCTAACTTTTGCACCTAAGTCACAGCCACTAACCATGAGTTGGCTTATCGCTTAAGTAACTCCTCAGCAAAGAAGCCCAATAAGAGCTTAACAATCAGGTTATCAGGTTAGCAAATGGCAGAGTGAGCCAACCACCTGCCCATCCTCGTGGAAAGTAAGGACTGGGGAAGCCATATGGCACATCATGCTAAGGCTGGCTGACTCTCTTTCCCTGCCTTTGCCATGTAATGATTCAGCCTGAGCCAGAAGGTGGGTACTTGGGAATCCTACATAAAGATGACTGTGAGCGGGCAAGGGGTGGGGAGGATAGAGGACAGGTAAACATACCAGACAGGTATGAGTTGTGCCAAGTAAAGAGATCCATCAAAGCCTGGATCCCAGTCCCCTCATTGCCCTGACTGCTGTCAAAAGCCAGAAAGCCAAAAAGGATATTCCAGAAAATAACAGGGCAGCGAGTGGCTCCAGTGGATCTGAACTCAAGCATTCGGTCTTACTCTGTACTCTAAGGAGCCTTGGAGCAGATTGCCACACTTGCAAATTAGGTTTAAGCTGTCCTACCTCCTGCATTTGGTTGCAAGACATCCGCAGGTGGACTCTGAACGCAGCCGCAGCACCCTCCACAGTGGCACAGGGACTCTCATTCGAAGGGGAAGAGAAGCGGCGGGAAAGTTAGATGTGGAACTCCGCCTCTGAATGCCACGCTTGCCCAGCATTCTGATGCTGCTCTTCTTGCCTGATCAACCATCTCAGCTTCCCTGGAATACTTCCATTTTTACAGATTCTCATGCTGGGAATCCTGGGCCATTTGGGAACAAGGGTCACCTACTCTTACCACACTTCATGGCCTAAACCAACTGTGACTGTCCAATGTGCCATCTGACTCAGAGGAAAAGTTATAATTATTCCTCTATACTCTAATGCTACTGATTGTACTTGGGAAATTTTTATATGGATATGATATTTTTACTGATTGACTGCAAATAATGTCATTTTTAGAAAAAAAAAATAAACATGTTTTTCATATTTACCTGCCAACCCGAAGCGCTCATTGCTCTTTTTGTACGTTATCATTACTGGTCCCGAGTCATTCATCTGGTCGTCCATTCATCCTTCTTTCTATTTACTCATCTATGGCCTATTTAGCTACCCAAGAAACTGAAGTAAGCCCCACCCCTCCATCTGCAAGTGACGCTAGGAAGAGCCCTGTACCTGTCCTTACCTTACCTTCCTTCAATACCTTACCTTGCCAAGGCACAGAGCACTGAGAATATTAACGTGAGCACATGAGCTATAAGAATTGGAAGCAAATGGGGCTGGAGAGATAGTTCAGCTGTTAAGAGCACTGGCTGCTCTTGCAAAGGTCCTAGGTTTGATTCCCAGCACCTGCATAGTGACTAATAACTATCCATAACTCCATTTCCAGGGGATCCAATCCCTCTTCTGTTCTCCACAGACACTGCACAACACCAGTGCACTTATACTCATGTAGACAATACACTCATTAAAAAAATTTTAAGAATTGGGAGTAGCAAGAGCGAACAGTTTGGCCAGCCATGTTCTCCTTGGCGCTGAGGGCCAGGGCGGCCATACTCACTGCGCAGTGGGGAAGGCATACAAGGAATTTGCATAAGACACCTGTGCAAAATGGTGCTGGAGGAGCCTTATTTGTGCACAGAGACACTCCTGAAAATGACCCAGATACTCCATTTGATTTCACACCAGAAAACTATAAGAGGATAGAGGCAATTGTAAAAAAAAAAATATATATATATATATATATAAATTTCAATTGTGAATTGGAGCTCCACAACTTGAAGGCTTTGCCTTCAATACATTGTAAAACAAAATGAGTTGCAAGAGAAAGAAGAGTGGATTGGGAGCTTTAATTTGATCTCAAGTTACTGATAATATCATAAACATCACAACCTGCAGACTGATTTCCAAGTCTGTAATCAATCTTTTTCCCTATCTATTATCTGCCAGAGAGTAAATCATGGCAGGGGGATATGAATCAGAGAGTTTATCCAGCGGCTCTGACAAATGGATGTAAACTACTTCTGGAACCTCTCTAAATGAAACAACTGCTTGTTGGTAAGGAAAGTGAATTTGCGAGCTTCTTTCTACTTATCCTAGGCATGGAATAAACCCACTCCAGTTTCTTTATGAACGATTGACAGAATTCAGAACTGGCATTCTCAGAACTTCTGCCTTAATGAAATAATTCTGCTACTTCGACCACATTCTGTGTAGCTTTAAAAACAATAGTTCGGCGGGCGTGGTGGCGCACGCCTTTAATCCTAGCACTTGGGAGGCAGAGGCAGGCGGATCTTTCGAGTTCAAAGCCAGCCTGGTCTACAGAGTGAGTTCCAGGACAGCTGGGGCTACAGGAGACCCTGTCTCAAAAAAAAAAAAAAAAAAAAAAAAAAAAAAAAAAAAAATGTAAGTTCTTTAAAAGTACGGATTTGAAGGAGTCTAGGAATTGGTTTTACGAGCGCAGGGGTAGAATACAGCAAATTAATTGAATTTGGTTGCCGTAGGGTGATTTCAAAATAATATACAGTTTATTGGAGTTTAGTAGTTCTAAGTTTACTTTTTTTAGGCATTTTTTATTCATGTGTGGTGTGTGGTGTGTTGTGTGGTGTGTTGTGTGTACATGTGTATATGTACTCATAGGGGTCAGAAGACAGTGTTGGAGACCATAGAGCTGGTCAGTGCAGGTGGTTGCTGAACTACGCTGTGTGGGATGCCTGGGCGCTGTACTGGGGTCATTCTGCAAAAATAACATGGCTCTTAACTGCTGAGCCATCTCTCCGAGCCGCGCAGTTTGTAAGTTCCTTTACAATCTTTGACGATTTGTCATCTGAAAAACTGTTTGTTTGTCTTAAACGGTAAGGAGATGAATTTATGCTAATAAATTCGTTTCGTTTAGTGATATGGCCAGGACAGGAGCACAGAATCAGGTGTCCCCCAAATACTTTGTTTCCAACATCGGTCAACGTTCATGAAGTTTTTATTAAATAGAAAAGTAAATCAAAAGTAAGACATTTTCCATAAATATCACTGGAAACATTAGGTAGACAGTTACACGAACCATGGCAAATCTGAATTATGGGGCTTCAAAGTATGATTTTTCAGGGCAATTATTAGCCACTTGGTTGGGCTAAAAAGCTAGGGATCTTTTTTTTTCGTTTTTTTCAAAAGGATTTATCTAATCATTAAGAACATAGATCACATACAGAGGAGGGCAATTGATGGATATTAAGGGAGCTAAAGATGGCCCAAGATAGAGTTCGTGGGCCTTCCGCGGTGGGTTTCACAAGGACTTTCCCAGCCTGGCGCCTCTGGTGAAGGATTCCAAGACCATTCCAAGCAACCCTGTTGCTTCCAGTCTGAAGGGTTACAGGACCAGAGCCCAGTCAGCCCAGTTGCTTCCAGTGCAGGGTAGGTTCCAGGAACATCCAAGCCCTGTCACTTCAGGTGCAGGATCTCTGGAGCTGCTCCAAATTCCAGAGTGGATCTGGTAAGGCCCTAAGGTCACCTTGATAGTGACAGGATTGGGTGGGCAAAAACCAGTGCTACTCCCCCCCACCTTGTGGCCATTCTGGAGGAAACAGAGAAGATGACTCAGAACACAAAGTAACAAAAGAGACAACAAACCTTCCAACCTACAGGAACAGGCCTTCAACCAAATGAAGAAGCTCTTGAATTTCACATCAGACTTATTATAAACAACAAATCAATTCCACATGTAAGAGCACAAAGGAAAATCAACACAAACATGGGAAAAAGCAAGTAATAAATTCCCCCAAAACTCTAGCATCCGTATAGAACACAACCACAGAGTTCTCCCTGGAGATAAACCAGGACACCGGATCATTAAAAAGAACCACTAATAGACAATACTCAAAGATGAAGGGAGAGAAATGACAAACTGAAATGAAGTGGATAAACTGAAAAGATCTCAAAGTGAAATGAAACAGGAAGCTGACCAGTAAATCAAGTATCTAGAAGGAGAGAATGACAAACATCAGAAGGAACTGGTAGACTAAGGAAATACACGAGGATTGAAGATGAAAAAGCGAAAATTGGCACACTCATTCAAAATCGCAGGGAAAAGATGAGAGAGAACCTCAGTAACAGATTGGATGAAAGCAGGAAAGTAGAAACAACCACTGGGAAAGACAAAGGTCAAAGATTGCAGATCCCCAGAAGAAGAGTATGAAAAATTTAAAAAAAGTCACAAGAGTGGACGCAGCATCCAGGAAATATGGGACACACTATGAAAAGACCAATGCTCAGCATCATAGGGATGATAGAGGAAGGAGAAGAATCCCAGGAAAAGGAACTGATCAGATCTTCGCAAGAATAAGAGAAGAAAATTTTCCCACAAACTGAAAAAATGACAAACCCGATAAAAATACAAAGAAGCGCAAGAACCAAATAGACAAGATCCCAAAAGAAACTCCCCACATTCCATTCACAGTTAAAAACCTAGAGCAACCGCAAGAACAATCGACAAATTTATTGAAGGCACCAAGAGAAAAAAAGCACATATAAAGGATAACCTATCAGAATTATAGCTAACTTTTCAATGTAAAGTTGAAAGCCAGAAGAGGTTGGTCCAATGTATTCCCAGTACTAGATGACTATAGATGCCAAACCAGATTACTATATAACAAGCCAAATGTCAATTATAGTTGAAAGAGAAAGAGAGAAATCTTTATGTCATAACCAATGATGAAAGAATTCGATGTCCAGGAAACCACGCTTCAGAAAATATCTTGAAGCAGGTTCAGGTCAGAGGAAAAGGAGTAACTATCCCTAAACACCTAGAGAGAGTAATGAATAAAAGTATAACATGGTCAGAAAGTACAGAACCTAGGACCAAGAAATGCAAAGCAGAAATACAGGCAAAAGGAGCGGGACAGGCCATTCCTCCAAGTAATTAACTCTTAATATATAATGGGGCTGAACTTTCCAATTGAAAGACATAGACTGTGAGATGGATTTTGGAAACAGAACCCATCTATATGTTTTATACAAGAAATGGGTGATCGTATTATGAAATCCTGGAATTAGCTGAATCTTAAAACCAAGAAGAGATTGACAGCTTAACAGAACCATAATATAAGGATCATTTGAAAAATGTCAAAAGCAAAGTCTCCCAACTGAAAAAAAGCCCAATTCCACAGATGTCTTCACAAAGCAGCCATTCTACCAAAAAACATTCTAAAGAGGACTTAAAACATATTAAATTACTCAAACTTTTGTTCAGAAGGATACAAAGCAGAGGGAAATCACACTTGTCCAAAGTTCCTTCGTAAAAGTCCAAAGCTCACACTAAGTAGGAGTACCGCGACCTGTCATGCAGTTCTACGAAATTTGGGCAACGATAGAACAAAAAAAGAAGCGTGCATAGGGGACGCCGCGTCTCATTGAGTGAAGATTGGCTGAGGAATAGTGCATTGCTAGAATTTCTCTACGCTAAAATCACTTCCGCGTCAGAGATGACAAACAGTACTGTCACACATAGGAACAAAATATCATGTGATCGGGTGGCGAGATTCGCGCACAATGGACAGTGTGGATTTCCATAACCAGAAGATGCAGAGGATGGTTAACACAACGGTAAATCAATAAGTACAACATCAAACATACAGTTGGTCTGAAGGAAAAAACCACACACATCATCTCAATTGATGCAGAAAAACCTTGTGACAAAATAGCACCCTTCTCATGTTTAAAGTCCTAGGGGAAAATTGGCTGGAGGGAACTTCCTCATATGTAATCAAAGCATATATACAGAAAACCCACGAGCAAATCATCTAAATGGGAAATGACATGAAGCATTCCCCTTAAAGGAGGGACAGCATCAGCTGCCCCTGTCACCACGTCCCAAATCTCTTCAATATAGTGCTGAACACCTTGCCTAGGGCAAAAGGCAAGAAGAAGTGTAAAAGGAGTACTAATTGAAAGAGGAGGTCAAGCTATCTTTTTTTGCTAGATGATATGATTGTTACCTAAGGAGCTGAAAACACTCTAGCCCAGAAAGCTCCTAGAAACGATTAAGTTTGGTAAAGGGCAGGACTACAAATTAACCTAGAAAAATTATAGCCTTTCTTTACACAACAAAGCAATGGAAGGAATACAAGAAGACTCAACTCACAATAGCCCAAAAACAATAAAATACCTAGGAAACAATGAACCAATAGACACCAAGAGTTACCTTACATACAAAAATTTAACCTCCTGAAAGAAGGAAATGAAGAAGAATAGCCGAAGATGGAAAGACCTCCCTATGCTCATGATGGGAAAAATTAACAATAGTAAAAGATGTCTACTCTACCTAATATCTAGTGATATTCAACTTCGTATTAATGACAAGATCATCCAATCAAAATCCCCATGGAGACTTTTTCACAGACTTGGAAAAAAAATCCTAAATTCATTTGATAAAACAAAAGACCACGATAGGCAGTAACAGACCCGCATGAGAAAGTACTAAGGGGGGGGATCGACTAAAAGTAGGTACCAACATTCAAACTATCTACAGGGCTATAGTCATAAACGGCTTTGTAGCTTGCCACAAAAACAGGCCTGTAGAGCAATGGAACAAGACTGAAGAACCAAAAGCTTGCAGCTAATATAATTTCAGTCACACTGTAAACTTTGGACAAATTGCCCAGAAATGACCCATGGAGGAAAGACAGCATACTCAGAAATGGTGCTGGCAAACTGGAATCACTTTGTAGAAGAAAAGTTTAAACACGGCTACCTCTCACCTTTACAGAACAACTCCAAATGGATCAAAGACTCAATGTGCAGCCCCAAAAGCCTGAAGTGATACAGAAAGTTTGGTAGCAACTCTAAGAAGACAATAGGCATAGAATACTAGAACGCGTATCTATGCAATCAAACAGCAGCCTGGTGCTCAGGAAATCTGACAGCAAAGTTGAAAAAGGTGGGCCATCTCATCTAATATACGCAGTACTTCGTGTATGGGAGACACGAAAAATCAGAAGTGGAGAGAGGGGAAAACCCCACAGAGTGGAGGAAGTAACCTTTCTCCCAGGTGATGGACAAATCTTAAGAGCATTTCTAACATAGATAGATAATGAACTACTTAAGAAACAAAGATGTAAGAAAGAAGGAACGCACACTTTCATAAGAGATGGGTAAGAGCGTGAACAGAGAATGTCCGCCACAGAAGTAGGGAAATAAGACTGGCAGGAGAAACATCTTAGAAAGTGTCCGACGTCACTAATATGGCTAACGTGCGGTTTAGAGCGCCGACCGCCCTTTCAGAGGACGCAGAGGACCGGGTATCGATCCCAGCACCCACGATAGGTAGCTGAGAGAACCTGTCTAACTGACTCCAAATTCCAGTGAAGACTCCCAGTTCCAGGGGAATCCGATGACCCTCTTCTGACTCCGCGGCAGTATGCAGATACGCAGACGTCGGTGGGATCAGTGAGTGCAACAAACTTCTGCGACATGCGCAGACAGTAACTTCGATACACAGATTACAGAAATGAAATTAAAATTAATAAAAATATTAGGAAAATGCAAATTAAAACCACTTGTAAGATATCTCACACCACTATAGACCTGACTTAAGATGAATGAACACAAAAGCCAACCA